>PVIA01005167.1:0-121101 GCA_004024845.1 Tonatia bakeri
CTTGAATATGCTAAATAGCTATGGCCATGCTCTGGGCTAGGGGGATGGAAAGGAACACCTCCCTGAGACGTGACTAGGAGCAGGTCCCCTGAGTTTCAGCGCTTGGGTGGGAGCTCGGAGGAGATTGGTTCCAGGACATGGGGTGACACTTGCCCAGACCCATGATGGTGACCAGAAAAGCTGGAAAGGACAGCAGATTAAGGGCAAGTGTGGCCAAGTGTAGGAGGAGTCGGAAATAGGGCTGCAGAGGAAGTTTGGCGCGGGGATTTAAACCCAGACACGGCAGCCATAGGGGGGAGAACCACGAGGCTTTGGCAGAGTAGAGGGCACCCTCAGCCCAGTGAGAGAGAATTCACCATGTGGATTTAACAGAAAGTTGCCACTCAGCTTTGGCCGAGTGGCAACCCCATCTCCCCACAGCTCTATGGGGGAGAACCACGCGGATTTGGCTAAGTGGGGACTCCCGTGGTCCTGCAGAGGAAAGAGGACCACGTGGCTGGACTGGTGGAGAAAGGACCACATGGCTGGAGCAGTGGAGAGAGGACCATGCACCTTTGCCAGAGTGGGTTCCCCCACAGCAGTAGTAGGGGGAACCGTCACCCGGTTTTAGCAGAGATTCTGGCGACACAGCTGATGGTGCTGAGAACCGAGAGAGGCCTACCAGCCAAGCACGGATTACTGGGAAGAACCAGACACTGCCTGAGACTGGACTTCTATTTCCTTTCCTGAGATACGGTACCCCATACTGGGCGAGGGGGAAGAAAGAACTGTGTGCATTAGTGGGTGTTTTAAGGGACTTTAAGATTTAGATAAAGACATTAGGTCACTGCCTTAAGTTAGTATAGCACAAAATAAACATTTTCCTTTCCTTTTCACAAATCTCTGGCATTGAGAGATATCTTTCCTTTACGGCGGCGGACAAGACAGACCTGAATTTCTTTCAGTAAGAGCATCACCGTCCCGGGCCCCCCTTGTTTTGTTCCTGCTCTGTAACACTGGCACCTTGTTCAAAAATCAATTCAACATCTATCCGTTAACATACTTTTGAATTCTTTGTTAGATTCTCTGTTCCACTGATCAATAATGTACATCCTTATGCTAACCCTTAACATTATTTTGATTGCTGTAGCTTTACATTAAATTTTAAGATGGTCAATCTAAGGTGGTGGCAGAGAAGGTGGATATTACACTTACCTCCTCCTAGGCAAAAACTAGAATTACAACTAAAATATAGAGCAATCAACCTTAAAAAGATCTAACTGAAGACTAGCTGAAGTCTTATAACAAAGGACTTACAGAAGAAGCCACACTGAGATGGGTAGGAAGGGTGGAATGTGAAAAGAATTGACCTTGCTCCCATGGGAGGCAGCTGATATCCTGGAGGGATATCTCAGCTGTGAGGGGTTCCCCAGAGACAGGAAGACAGGAAGAACCATCCATGTAACAGCTGGCTGTGAAAATCAGCAGGGAGTATCTGCCAGGGAGACATAGGAGTCTACTAGAGACAGAGGTGCCTTCTTAAAGGGCCAATGTTCACAATCTCATTCACAGCCATTCACCCTGGGCTTGGGCAGAGTTAGTGTAGAGTAGACTAGAGTCATGTGAAGAGAATCTGGGGTTTGTGGCTCTGGAAAGAGAGATGAAGGACAGCCACCAGGATAACTGTGCTGAGTCACCCTTCCATACTGCAGATGCCATCTTTCTTGGGTGGAGCACTTCCTTCCACATGACATCAGCTTGCAGGAATGCAATAGCTCCCCTCTCTGGACTTCCTGTCACCCCATCCTGTGGAATTTGTGCCCCTGCTGAGGAGTTAGCTGCCTGAGCCATGCTGTAGAGGTCTGGCCTGACTCAGTGGGTATCAGTGACTGAATTGTATGGCTTTGGGGTGGAGACCATCCCCCTACTTTTCCACAAACCTGACTGGTGCCTCACTGTCAGTGGTGATCCACTAACACCACTCTCCGAGCTTCTGGCAGCCTCATCCTCTTTATTCCTGGTGGCTCCGCCATGCCAAGGTTTGGGCAGAATTCAGGACAGACTGAGTTGTGTGGCTTCCAGGTGGGGATCACTCCTCCTACCTTCCCCCAAGCCTGATTGGCACTTCACCCTCATAGGAGATTTACTAGCCCCCTCCTCCCCACTCCTGGTGGCCCCTCCCTACTGAGATCAGGCTCCTTACACAATCTGGGACAGACTGAGTTCTGTGGCTCTAAGGTGGGGGCCATTTTTCCCTTGAATGTCTGAGTGGTGCAGAGTCCTTTCTTTACAAGGACAAATATTGGTCTGTTTGGGAATGACAAACCGTGCTTGCCTCACATTGGTAACTCCCTGAGATCCTGCCACATCACAAAGGTGTGTGAGCAGCCAGCGGGAGGCAACCAGACTTGGTGTACCTGGGACATTTGCTGGGTGGTCTCAGACACAGCACTGGCACCAAGTTGGAACCTGTATTAATCTGGTGAACACCAGATTAATGTCAGAGGCAGCGTCTGACACTGACACACAAAGCATTGTAAGAAAATATTACAAACAACTATATGCCAACACTTTGGACAATCTGGATAAAATTAATAAATTTCTAGAAACATACAATCTTTCAAAACTGAATCAGGAAGACTCAGAGAATCTGAATAGAAAGATCACAACTAATGAAATTGAAGTAGTAATAAAAAAAAAAACCTCCCAGCATGTATACCTGAAACCTATATAATTTTGCTAACCAGTGTCAACCCAACAATTTCAATAAAAAGGATAAAAGAAACCTCCCAGTAAACAAAAGTGTTAGGCCAGATGGCTTCACAGGCGCTTTACCAGTCATTCAAAGAAGAACTAATACCTATTCTCCTCAAACTATTTCAGAATATTCAAGAAAAGGGGAGATTCCCAAGTTTATTTTGCAAGGCTAGCATTATGCTAGTTCTAAAACCAGAAAAAGACACTACAAAGAAAGAAAACTGTAGCCCAGTATCCCCAATGAACATATACGTTAAAATCCTCCACAAAGTATTATCAAATTGGATCCAGCAATACATTAAAAAGAACATATGTCTTGATCAAGTGGGATTTATTCTGGGGCTGCAAGGCTGGTATAATATCTGTGAATCAATAAATATGATTAACCACATAAATGGAATAGGGGATAAAAATAGATGATCATATCAATAGGTTTAAAAGAAAGAATTTGATAAAATTCAATACTCAACTATGATAAAACTCCCAGCAAAGTGAGACTAGAGGAAACATACCTCAAATTAATAACAGCTACATATGACAAACCCAGAACCAATACCATATTCAATAGGAAAAATTTAAAGCATTTCCCTTAATATCAGGAGCAAGACAGGGATATCCATTTTCTTATTTAGCACAGTACTGGAAGTCCTAGCCACATCAATCAGACAAGTAGAACAAGTAAGAGGCATCCAAATTATAAAGTAAAACTGTTATTTGTAGATGACATGATATTATATATAAAAAACCCCAAAGACTCCACTAAAAAAACTACCAGATCTAATAGGTAAATTCAGAAAAGTAGCAGGATACCAAATGAATATTGAGAACTAAGTTGCATTTTTATACACCAATAATGAGCTTACAATTTCATCAAGAAAAATAACCTAGGAATAAATTTAACCAAAAATGTAAAAGACTTGTACTTGGAAAATTATAAGAAACTGAAGAAAGAAATAAAAAAAGATTCAAGTAAGTGTAAGGATATATTGTATTCATAGATTGGAAGAATGAATATCATTCAAATATCCATCCTACCCAAAGCAATCTATAGATTCAATGTAATTCCTATCAAGATACTAATGGTGTATTTCATTGAACTTGAACAAATATTCCAAAAATTTATATGAAACTACAAAAGATCTTAAATAGCTACAGCAATCTTGAGAAAGACAAATTGGAGAGATCATACTACCTGATATCAAACTATACTAGAAGGCTATAGTAATCAAAACAACATGGTAGTGGCATAAAAACAGACATATAGATCAATAGAACAGCTTTATGGTCAAATAATATTTGACAAAGGAGGCAAGAACATACAATGGGGTAAAGACAGTCTATTCAATAAGTGGTGTTGGAAAAATTGGACAGATATGTGCAAAAAATGAAACTAGACCACTCTCTATGCCATATACAAGAATAAACTCAAAATGGATTAGAGACTTAAATGTTTGTCTTGAAACCATAAATGACCTAGAAGAAAACATAAGCAGCAAAATCTTGGACATTTCTCATAACAATATTTTTTTCTGATGTATCTCCTTCAGCAAGGAAAACAAAAGAAAAAAATAAAGAAATGGAACTATATGAACCTAAAAAGATTTTTCGCAGCAAAGGTAATTATTAACACAATGAAAAGACAATGTACTAAATGGGAGGACATATTCACTGAAACATCTGATAAGGAGGTAATATCCAAAATTTATAAAGAACTTATAAAAATTCAACACCAAAAAACCAGACAATTCAATTTAAAAATGGGCAAAGGACTTGAACAGGCACTTTTTTGAAGAGGACACGCAGATGGTCAACAGACATGAAAAGATGCTCAATGTCACTAACACCAGAGAAATACAAATTGAAACCACGAAATATCACCTCACACCTGTCAGAATGGCCATCATTAATAAATCAACAAACAAGAAGTATTGGTGAGGATGTGAAGAAAGGGAACACTTGTACACAGTTGGTTGGAATGCAGATGATGCAGCCAGTGTGGAAAGCAGTGTGTGAAAACCATAAAAAATGGAACTGCCTTATGACCCAGCATTTTCACTTCTGGGAATATGTCTGGAGAAAACCAAAACACTGATTCAAAAGAATATATGTACCTGCTATGCTCATTGCAGTCCTAGTTCCACTAGTCAAGATTTGGAAGCAGCCCAAGTGCCCATCAGTAGGTGAGTGAATAGAAAACTCTGGTACATTTACAAAATGGAATACTAATCAGAAATAAAAAAGAGGAAAATCTTATCTTTTGTGACAGCTTGGTGGACCTGGAGAGTAATATGCTAAGTGAAATAAGCCAGTCAGAGGAAGACAAATACCATATGATTTCACTTATATGTGGAATCTAATGAACAAAATAAACTAACAAACAAAATAGAAACAGACACATAGACACAGATAACAGATTGATAGCTGTCAGAGGAGAGGGGATTTGGGGGGCTGGGTTAAAAAGTTGAAGGGATTAAGCAACCCCCCCAAAACAAAAAACCTCATAGACTCAGACAACAGTATGGTGATTACCAGAGGGAAAGAGGGTTGGGAAAAGATAAAAGAGGATAAAGGGGGAATAAATTGTGATGGAAGGAGATGACTTGGGGTGGTGAACACACAATACTATACACAGATGATGTAGTATAGAGTTGTATACCTGAAGCCTATATAATTTCATTAACCAATGTTACCCCAATAAATTCAATTAATAATCTTTAAATGCTCCAACTTTGTTCTTTGTTCTGTTGTAATTGTTTGAGTGATTATAGGTTCTTTACATTTCCATGTAAATTTTAAAATAAGTCCATCAATTTATTCAGAAAATCCTGTTGAGATTTCAATTGGACTAAATTAAATCTGTAGAACAGTTTTGGAAGAATTGATGTCTTACTGTGTCTCCCAGTCCAAGCATTGTACACCTTGCCATTTACTCAGTTTTCTTTAACCTTTCTCAGCAATAGTTTATAGCTTTAAGTCTATAATTATTGTACATAATTTGTAATTTTTATTCCTAAGCATTTTGATCTGTCTCAAATTGTATTATTTTAAAGTTTATTTTCCAATTATTTGTTATTAGTTCTGTTTTGTTTCTAATGCAGAATGACAAACTCTTACAGGTACTATGGTTAGTCTACTTTAGATTGTAATTGATCATGCATTTCTCCTCTCTTAGCCTGTAGATGACATCCCTAGTCTTCCTTTCCCATGTGTAGGCACAGGTACTTGTATATAATAGGCAGTCAGTAAAAGTTTTTTGAATAAAGGTATCACTATCAAGATCAAGTTTCTTTTCAATTAGTTCTCAAAAGACCATTAAAAAGCACTCAGAATTTAAAAATTGGGGACTCTCATAGCTTGTGCTATCTGAAAAGTAGAGTGAAGTGATTTGACAATTACCTGACTGATTTGAAAAATGTGGACATTTTTCTACACTTGATTGGCATCCAAATTATCCATTGTTCTCTTAACAAGATAAATGTCAAATCACATCCTTGCTTGTGTTATCTCAGGAGAGAAGTCTAAAAAGAGAGAAAAAGGAGAGGTAATGGCGTGTTCTAAAGTAAAAATGTGGCACACAGATGCAGGGTGCAGAGAGCTGCTGACTCTCAGGACCATTACAACAATCACCGAGGAGGAGAAGCTCCGAGTTACAAGCAACCTTAGAGGCAGGAAGGATCCAAAAGTGAGAACTGTAGTTGGATTGGATGAAAGTAGGTACCTCTCTAATCTTGAGTTTCCATGGTCATTGAACTAGATGATAGATTTATCTTAATTTTTAAAAATCCATAATCTAGAGAAAGAAGGAATTTGTTATTTTGGTGAGGAGCACTACAATCTATTTTGAAGGCTTGAAACTAGAGACTCCAGGCTACATCCATGTGCCCCACCCACAAGATCTTTTTGATTGGTAGTGTTTCTAAATTTTAAAAATCCATATTGTAAAATAAAAGCTAACAATTAATCAAAGTCAACAACTAATTTTCCTAATTTTAAATTCATACTTTTTGTGGAAAAACTGCAACAGTGAAAAATTGTAACAGTGGGAAATTGCAACCCACCCCACCATTTTTTTGACATTGTTTCTGTAAGTGCTGACTCTGACATGTAGCTTGTAGACAAGAAGCATGTTTGTCTAAGAATCCTAGGAACTAACTGCTCAAAAGATATAGACTGTAACCTTCAGGCACCTTAGCTCCAGGATATTTGCTGACCTTCGAGTATGGAGCCAGGATGATGTGAATCCATGAGGACTAAACCAGGATGATGCACACCAGATCATCACTTGCCTTATCGGAATGGACTGTGCTCATTTGCATGTAGAGAACTTTTAATCCCCTCCCTTGATCTCTTTGTCCTGTTTCCCTCTCCCTCCTTGTAAAAACCCCTGCATCCACTGAGAGGTGGAGATGGACTTTGAGACAACAGTCTCTTATTCTCCAGATGGCCGGCATCTGAATAGACCACTCTTCTTTCCATCAGCACCTGCCTCTCGAGTACTGGCTTTTGTAGTGGCAGGTGGCAAGACCTGTATTTGGTTACGAAATCAAGATTTCTGGGTTATTTTGAAAACAGGAAGCTACAGAAGGCCTAGACCTTAATTTTGCAATGGCAGCAACTGGCTAGAATGAGGAGGGGCTGCTTTCCAGTTTCTCTTTAGTTTTAGTGTCCTTTTTAGTTTTCCATAGCCAAAACCAATCTGGCCCCTGACCCTCTTTACTAATATACTTTGTATGCTTGGCTCTAGAGGCACATGACTTCACAAGCTCTGATGTGTGGGAATTCAAATCAGAAACTTGCTTTTCATTTATGACCCATCCATCTTTCTGAATCTCTGTTTCCTACCCATCACCATGCCCTAGTGATTCTACCTTTTTAATGCCTCCTGAATCTGTGACCTCCTCTCTTTCCCCATCCACACTACCCGTATCCACACTCCTTGGATTAATCCTAAGAACTCACTGTGTTCCATGTTATGGAACATTCATGAGAAGAGAAGCAATGGAAGATAGGAGAGGTAGGGAGGAAGAAATCTTTCTATCTCAAAGACAATATTGCAGTAGCAATATATCTGGAGTGATATGGGGACAGGGTACCCTTTCCTGAGTACCAGCCTTTTATCCCTGGGACTTCACCTCTCCTGGGAAGTGGATCATTACTGGAAGGAAAAGAAAATGAAGGTCCTCAGCCAGGCTTACACTCTATTTTATCTTCTCTCTGGGTTTCCTCTTTGATTCCCTTTCACTAGTTTATCCCTATCAGCCTGCATGCTGTTTACTACAGGAAAGTTTACAATCTAGGTAGTGTAACCATTCAGATCACTTAGATGACTGTGCATGAGAGACAGGGGTTAGCCCTTTCAGTGCGAGACCACTTGCTGGAGGTGCTGTGAGATCAAGAGCTTGAGAAAGTGTTTACTGGCAACACTGATGATAATTATTTCAAAACTCCTGAGCTAAGATGACCTACATCTGAAGCAAATACATCTCAAATGTATTAATTGTTGCAAGTATTTTGAGAGAGAAAGTTTGTCTTTGATGAGTGAAAAGAAAGTCCTTAGCTATTAGCAGCACACAGCAGCTTATGTAGAATGAGAATGTCCAGAATGATGCTGCGGGATCAGAAACTTCAACTCCAGAGGCAAGGCCTCCTTCAGGTAGGGGGTGTCAAATTGGAAACAAATTTGGAAGCTGAGAACTAACGGTGCCTTGCCTGTGGTTGTGTATGTGTGTGTGTATGGTGGGCATGTGGGGTAAGATACCTTCTTTCACACTTATTTAGTTAGTGCAGAAAAGTAAGAGAAACTTTGGCTATGCCTGAATTCTTTCCCCCTTATGTCTTGAGTATAGATCATTGAAAAACCTGAACATGCATACATATAACCATAGCTTATAGCAGGAGTACATTAACCTTAAGTGGGACACCTATTATATCAAAATGCACATTCCTAAGCCCATGAGCAGACAGTCTGATGCTGGAGGTCTGCAATGGGCCCAGGCAGCTACATTATAACAGTGTCCCTAGCTGATTCTTCTGCCACTGGACCATCAGATCACACATCCTTAGAGAAACAGTGTCTACAAGAAAACCACAAATGGGTGTGGCCTGGGCTAATGGTCTAGCCCACAGGTGGCAAACACAAAGCCCACAGGTTGAATCTGGCCCTCCACCTTGTTTAATCTGGCATGGAACCTCATTTCTGCCTGGAAGCAACACTGAGCTCCTTGCCCCTAGTGAAGGAGTACTTATATTTATAAGTCTTAAAATTACATTCGGCCCTTTGAAGGCAACTGTGAGGCTGATGTGGCCCCCGATAAAAGAGTTTGACACCTCTGGTTTAACCTTTGACCTTAGGTCATGTGGCTGTGATTGTTCTGAATGATATCTTGAAAGTCACAGACACACACAGCAAACAATCACATACAGAGATAGACATACCACACATACATATACATATATACACTCTACATATACCACCACACACATGCCCCACAGACACATCATACACACAGCATAAACATATCATCATACATACCACATACATACACACACCATACACATACACACACTTCATACATATACACACTACACACATATACATGCCACATCCACACACACAACATATACACATTGCACATGCACCATACACATATACACATACCACAAACACAAAGCATATATGTGTGTGTGCATTTTGCTTTCTCATTTAACATAGAAGGAAAGCACTACTCATTGTTAGGCAACAATGTAAGAAAACAAAGGTCTTTTCCCTGTCCCTTGAAGTCCTTAAAAACAAAGTGCAATAAAAATACAACCCACAAAATGGGAGAATATATTTGCTGATCCATCTATCAAAAATTGATAAAGAATTTATAAAACTCAACACCAGAAAAACCAAACAATCCATTCAAAAAATTGGCAAAGGACCCTAACAGACACTTCTTCAAAGAGAACATACAGGTGGCCAATAGACAAATGAAAAGATGCTCAATGTCACTAATCATCAGAGAAATGCAAATAAAACCATGATGAGATGTCATCTCACACCTGTCAGAATGGCTATCATTAATAAATCAACAAACACCAAGTGCTGGCGAGGATGTGGAGAAAGGGGAACCCTACTGCAGTGTTGGTGGGAGTGCGGACTCGTACAGCCACTGTGGAAGGCAATATGGAGTTACCTCAAACAATTAAAAATGGATCTGCTTTTTGACTCAGTGATCCCACTTCTGGGGATATATCTGAAGAAAGCCAAAACACTAATTTGAAGGAACATAAGCACCCCTATGTTCATTGCATTGTTATTTACAATTACCAAGATATGAAGCAGCCCAAGTGGTAGATGAGTAGATAAAACAACTATCAGATATTTACACAATGAAATACTGATTGACTATAAAAAAAGAAGAAAATTTTACCCTTTGTGACAGTATGGATGGACCTGGAGAACATTAGGCTAAGTGAAATAAGCTAATCAGAGAAAGACAAATACTATTTGATTTTACTCATATGTGGAACCTAATGAACAAACTGAACTAACAAGCAAAATAGAGACAGATTCATAGATGGAGAGCTGGATCACGGTTATTGTTGGGGGAGGTTAAAGGGTGGAGGGATGGAGCAAAAAGGAAAAAGGACTCATGGACATGAGTGTGGTGTTGTGGGGAGCAAGGAAGGTAAAAGGTGTTAAATGGTAATGGGAAAATACAATAAAACATTTAAAAAGTAAAATTAAAAATATAAAAATTTATTCAAAAAAAAGAAAAGAGAGTGCAAGTCACAGACAGGAGTTCATCTCCATATCCTTCCCAGGACCTAATTACTGCTACAGGACCAACTTTGTTGTTATTACAGTGACAGGAGAAGGCAGACTCAAAATATCCATTTACAATTTTCTAAAAATACCTCCAACAAATGTACAGTCTTATTTCATATTTAATGTTTGGGGCTGAGGAAAGAGAATGACACTATGTAGTGGGAAAATAAAAGAAAACAGGATGAATTCCTGTAGCTGGGAGGTAGGAGGGCTAGTGGTTGAGACCATGACTTTGGAGCTTTGGGTAGGAATCATCTGGATTCTGGACTCATTCTAGTGAAGTGCATTCTAGTTAGTCCAGACTCTGCTGCTTGTGGCCTTGCCTAAGCTCATAACCTCTTCATGCCCCATCTGTATGGAGCTATTATTATAGTACCAAATTCATAGGATCCTTGTAAGGATTAAAATGGGAAATGCTTACAGTAGGGTACAAAACACATTTTAGAGTAGACAAATATTAGTTTTTATGAGTAAGCCAAATAGTGCCTGACTTTCTCTTCACTCCCTGCCCCTTTGTGTTCTACTCTAACTACTTAGTGACCAGAAGGGAGGAGAGAGCAGATAAAATAAGGCTGTAGAAGAGAACGGGGGAAGGGGGTAAGGAGAAGAGGAATGGGTGGGGGGTGTATTGGGGTCACTTGGCGTGTCCTTCTGCCTTTCCACCATGTACCTACCTACCAACAATCAGCTCATTAGATGGGCTGGGTGGCCAGTTCTATTTTCTATAACTTCCAAAGGTACAAACTGGTCAGATTTACAACTTCTGCTTTTCATCCAAATAGACCTCGGCAGTGAACATTTAATTTCAGATGGCTCAGATATTAGGAACAGCTTTGAACATAACTTCTTTTCTTTTCCTGAATTCAGGAACTGTAAAAACTGGCCAGGAGTAGGCCCTCAGACCTTGTTTTTTATAGTAAATGTTGCAAAATAGTGACCAGCAGTTGGAACTTGGCCCGCAGATGTGTTTTGTTTGGCTCATATGGTATATTTTAAAATTTGGAATTGGTGTCCAGCATTTCAGAATAAGAAAGCTTACACAAAAGTATGAATTTCCAGCCTATTTTGGAAGTCAGACCTGGTTCTCCTCCTATTCACATTTGGTCTTGCAGATTGGGGCTGAGCGTGGCTGCCCTGAGGGGCACACGGGTCTTGTTGGTTTGGGGGCCCTGCTGGACTAGCTGTATACATTCTAATCTTCCTGGAGTTTTGGGGGCCCTGCTGGGCTAGCTGTATACATGCTAATCTTCCTGGAGTTTTGGGGGCCCTGCTGGGCTAGCTGTATACATGCAAATCCTCCTGGAGTTTTGAATTCTGTCGCTGAGTCAATAAGCTTCATTGGCAGCTGGACTAAAGTCTAGAAAGTCCTTAATCTCTTTGACTTTAGTGTACTCATTTGTAAACTAAATGAGCTAGGATACTTCAGTTCTAAAAATCATTGATCCAGCTATGAACACAGCATTTGACAGGTCAGAGATGTCAATGTCATGTTCATTTGTAAGTCCTTGCTTTCTTTTTCCTCCCCTGTCTATCCATAACTGCTGGGCTGTTGGCAAAGATTCCCTCCTCGACCAAACTCTGACCAGGTTCCTCTGAGCCCTCTTCTCACCTAGGCCTCAACCTTTGTTGGACAAACATGAACATGGTTTCTAACAGTCAAGGCTGCATCTCTAGGATGACCATAGCCCTCCTTAAAGTGTCTGCCTGAGAAAACTCAAGGCTGCCAAAAGAATTTACTGTTTTGTTTTTTTTTTTCCAGCTGACACCTGAAGGCAGTGCCCCTGCATCCCAGTCTCTGAAGGGGGAGCTGAAATTTGATAAAATGCAAGTTAGGAAACTCAGTCGGTTTCACATGGACCAACTCCCGTCTCCCCTTCCCACTTGTTTGTAATTTTTCACTTCTCTCATTCTACAGAGCTTCTGCTCACCCCCCTCCCTACTTCCTCATTCTCTCTTTAAAAGCCTAGTCACCTCTATACAAACCAAGGTTAAGGTCAGTTCAGGCTGGATTTTTCCCCTATTGTAACAGTATATTGCCATTTAATAACTGCCCTTACCACTTTAACTAGTGTCTGGCTTTGTTATCTTGGACATTGCTCATACCCTGGAGGTGCAGAGCCAACAAGTTTATGAGAATCCCCTAGTTGAATCCCACCTGCAGCCTCCACTTCAATCATACTTCATAGTGTTTGGGTTGTAGCCTTTGGTACTAAATCCCATTTCTGCAGCTGAAGAAAGTGAGCCCTCAGTAAGCATTTGTCAAGTAAATAGATGAATTGGTAGCAAGCTTGGCATTCTGACTTGCTGTGGCATTTCAGCGAGTCAGAAACCACAGTCCTAAAGATTAGATTTTCCCTGGGTGGAAGGGTACATAAGGGGACTAAATGGTAATGGAAAAAATACAAATAAAGATAAAAAAAACATAATCATCTTATGCCAATTACTAAAGGAACTGTAATGAACAAGCCCATATGAGATCGCTTCCCACTAAACTGAATTGCCTAAATAAGTGAGAACTTGTAGTTTACCATTGGGCTTCTCTCTCTTAAGTGATGCTTAGAGTAAACTCTATTTTGGTAGTTTGTGTTTGGTGCACGTAAAAAATTAAAATATGTAAGTGACAATGGAAAGACAGACATGGTAAGAAAGTGATTTAAATTTTTTAAATATTATAGCTTATTTCCTTATGAAATGAATAGGTGATTCAGAAGGTATGGAAATGAGATAGAAATCTGACCCCAGAGTGCAATAGTGATGAATTTCAATGCCTCTTTTATCCACTCATATCCAGTGTCTCAGGTAACAGAGAATAAAGGATCAAGACATATGTACCCACTACACTGATGCACTGTCCATAATAAATATTATCATAGTTCAACAGTGTGGCAATTCTGGGGGGGAGGGGATGGGTGGAGGTAGAAGAGGGTATGGAAGGATAAAATGATGATAAAAAATAAAATAAAAAATAAATATAAAAAATGCAATATTTTTCATTTTTAATTAAATTTATTGGGGTGACACTGGTTCACAAAAGTCATACAGATTTTGAGTGTGTAGCTCAAGAAAACATCATTTGTACACTACATGTGCACCCATCACGATGGAATACTATGCAGCCATAAAAAACAAGGAACTCTTAACTTTTGTGACAACATGGATGGACCTGAAGATTATTATAAGTGAAATAGTCAGAGAAAAACAAATACTGTATGATCTCACTTATATGTGAAATCTAATGAACAAAAGAAATTGACAAACAAAATAGAAACAAAGTCATGGACACATGGAACAGACTGACAGCTGTTAGAGGAGAGAGGGGACTGTATGAAAGAAAGTGAAGGGATTAACCAAGAACTGGATGCATAACCCACAGACACAGATAATAGTGTGGTGATGGCCAGATGGAAAAAGGGGTGGGGCAGGGTGGAGGTGGGCGAAGGGTAAGGGATGGGAACAGAAAGAGACTTTGCCATGTTTTCTATTTTTAAGATAATAAATTATTAAAAGA
Source organism: Tonatia bakeri (assembly GCA_004024845.1). Lineage (NCBI taxonomy): Eukaryota > Metazoa > Chordata > Mammalia > Chiroptera > Phyllostomidae > Tonatia > Tonatia bakeri. Next base: position 14,058 of record PVIA01005167.1, read on the forward strand.
TAAATCATTTTTTTACTACTCTTCTTCAATATTGTTTCTTATCTGCATCTAGAGCAAGCCAGTTTTGAAGTGCACAGGTATTCTTATCCATATTTTTTATACTTTATTTTATCTTTTGGGGTTCATAAAATAGGATTATATTATGTGTTTTTAAAATCACATTTAAGACTGTCATACTTCATGAATACTTCTGACATTAATCACTGTGTTTTTGAGATTTATCCATGTTAATACTTGTGCTTCTAGTTTAATCATTTTATTTGCTTTATGGAATGATTAAGCTACAATTTATGATTTGTTACCTTATCATGAGCGTTATTTTCATCACACACACTGCTGCAGTGAGTGCCTCTGGATTTATCTTGTTGTGTGCATGTTCCTGCGTCTCTCAAGAAACGCTCCTGTGTCGGATCACCAGGGTGCTCGAGTACGTGCCCCTTTATCTCTGTTACTGGCAAATTGTTCTGTAGAGCAGTGGTGCCAGTTCACTCTCCCAAAAGCAGCATTGTAAGTCCCCTTTTCTCCACATTTTCTCTCAAATTTGTTATATATTAAAATTTTTATCAACATGATGAATGTGAAATAGCACCTCATTGTTGTTTTTCTTTACACTAGCCTAATTACAGATGAGATGAACAGTTTTTCTTGTATTTATTGATCATTGGGGCTTCCATTTCTCTCAACTACCTATTCATATCCTCTGGCCATTTTCTGTTGAGTGGTTTAACTTTTTATCTGTAGGAGTTACACATTGTAGATCTTAATTCTTTATTTGTTAAATATGTGGCAAATATCTTTTCTGCTTGTTTAGGAAAACTCATTCAATTAATTTTCAAATTATGAGATTGTCAAATTTATTAGTCCCTTTCTTATGTTTTTTTTTTTGGTTATTGTGTGTTAAGAAATCTTGCCAATACTCCACACTTGTTACAATGAAAGAAAAAACAAACCCTAAAGCAAAGTCACAAGTGTTTGTGAGGTTGTGGAGAAATTGAAAAACTCTTGTGTACTGTTAGTAGAAATGTAAAATAATGCAGCTACTATGGAAAACAGTATGGAGGGTCTTAAAAAATAAAAAATGGAACTAACTTATTATCCAAAAATTCCATTCCTTGGTATATGTCCAAAAGCACTTGGTATATGTCTGAAAGTCAGATCTCAAAGAGATATTTTATACACCTATCGTCATAGCACATTATTTACAATAACTAAGAGGAAGAAGCAATCCAAATATCCATCCATCAGTGAATGGATAAAGAAAGTGCAGTAGATCTATACAATGGAATATTTTTCAGCCTTAAATGGAGGGAAATTCTGTCACATGCTACAACATGGAGGAACCTAGAAGATATCATGCTGTATGAAATAAGCCAGACACAAAACAATGATTTATATGAGGTATCTAAAGTGGTTACATTCACAGAGGCAGAAAGTAGAATGGTGTTTGGCAGGGGCCAGGGAAAGAGGGGATAGGGGTGTGGTTGTTCTATGGGTATAGAGTTTTCAGTTTTGCAAGAAGAAAAATTCTTGAGATCTGTTGCACAACAATGGGAATATCTTTAATGTTACTACACACTTTAAAATGGCTAACATGCTAAGTTTTATGTCATGTTTTTTTTTTATCACAAATAAGAATTTAAAAAAAATCAGAAAACCTTCCCAAGTTGAGATCATAAAGATGTTTTTGTACATTTTTAAATTTTGGATTTCATACCTAGATTTTAATTTAGCTAGAGTTTGCTTTTGAGTGTGATGTGCATGTTCCAGTCTCATTTATTGAACAGCACATCTTTTTTCAGTTATTTGTGGAGTCCGTTTCTGGTCTCTTTAATTCCTAATTACTCTCTTTGTGTAGTTCTCTGCCAGGGTCACACCGTCTTAATTGCTGTAAACTTATGTAACCAAGTCCTGATTTTTGATAGGGCAAATCCTTTCTCACTGTTCATTTCTTTAAGAAAAATATTTGGTTATATATTCTATGAGGATTTAGACAGAGCTGATCAATTTTAACACAGAGATCTTATTTGGATTTAAATTGGTATTCCATTTAACTGGGATAAATTTCAATGTTTATGGTATTGAGTTTCTTATCCATGGACAAGATTTATCTCTTATTTAAGACTTCTTCAATATTTTTCAATAAAGTTTTGAAAATTTCTTCATATAGATTTGGACCTCTTTTGTTATATTTATTTCTATTGATAATTTCTTTGCTATTGTGAATAATTATAGCGTTCTTAATAATATTTTTAGCTACTTGATCAAGTTTATAGGAAAGCTGTTGGTTTACAGGGAACAACTTATTAAACTTTTATTAGAAGTTCTATTTTTGTGTAAATTGTATTAGAATTTCCATTTATCACGTGAAAATTTGTTTTTCCTTTCCAATATGTGTGAAAGAATTTAAAAATGAATTAAATAAATGGAAAGAGATACTGAATTTATAGATTGGAAGACTGAACATAATAAAGGTATCACTTCTTCACATACAAGTTTATTGGAATTCCTGACTCTTTGTAGATTAAACAAGATTTTCCCCAACATTTATTTGTAAAGACAGAGGAATTAGATAGCTAAGAGAATTTTGGAAAAAGTAGAATAAAGTGGGATAAATCAGTTCACCTGATATTAAGACTTACTACATAGCAATAGTAATCAAACTGTGTGGTATTGGTGGAGCAAAGACACATAAGTAAATGGAATAGCGTGGAGAACCCAGAAATAAACCCACATAAATATACTCAACTAATATTTTCATAGAAGCAATTCAGTGGAGCAGAGGTAGCCTTTTCAACAAATGGTGCTGAAGCAATTAGACATCCACAGGCAGAAACAGTGAGCCTCAGTCTTGGTCTCACACTCGTCACACAGATGAACTCAGAGTGGATCATGGACTTAAATATAATGCATAAGACTACAAAACTTTTAGAAAAGGTCACAGGAGAAAGTATTGGAATCTAGAGCTAGGCAAATACTTTTTATACTTGACATTATAAACACAATCCATAAATGAAAAAATTGATAACTTAGACTTCATAAAAATTAAAAACATTGTTCTGTGAAGGACCCTATTAAGAGATTGAAAGACAAACTATGAACAGGGAAAATATATTTACAAACTACATAGCTGACAAAGGGTTAGTACCTAGGATATATAAAGAACTCTTAGCCCTGGCTGGTGTGGCTCAGTGGTTTGAGCGCTGGCCTGCAAACCAAAGGGTTGCTGGTTTGATTCTCAGTCAGGGCACATGCCTGGGTTGTGGTCCAGGTCCTCAGTAGGGGGCACATGAGAGGCAACCACACATTGATGTTTCTCTCCCTCTTTCTCTTCCTCTTCCCCTCCTTTCTCAAAAAATAAATATTAAAAAAAAATGAAAACCAAAAAAAACAAAAGAACTCTTAAAATTCAACAGTAAAGAGACCAAGTAATAATTAGCAAAGGAGCAAAAGACACAGAAATTGCACTAAAGAAGATATACAAATGGGAAATAAGCCTATGGAAAGATGTTGATGATCATGTCATTACTAAAACGCAAATTAAAATTACAACGAGATAAAACCACACACCTATCAGAATGACTAAAACAGGGACACCACCAAATTTTGGCAAGGATGTGAAGACACTGGATCACTTGTGTTTGTTGCTAATGGGAATGGAAAATGGTGCAACCATTCTGGAAAACAGTTTAGCTGTTACAAAAATAAAAATAAACATGCAAGTACCAGATGACCTAGCAATTGCACTTTGGGCATTTATCCCAAAGAAACAAAGAGTTATATTTACATAAAAACTGTGCATGAATATTTATAGCAGTTTTATTCATACTAACTGGAAAGAACTCAGATATTTTCAACATGAAAATGGTTAAATAAGCCATCATAAGGAACAAACTATCTATACATGCAATGGCCTGGGTGAATTTCAAGAATATTAAACTGAGAGACAAAAAGCTAATCTGAAAAAGTTACATATGTATGATTCTGTATATATCACAGCAAATCTTAGAGCTGGAGAACACAGCTGAAGTAAGAAGGGGGTGAGGACAGGAAGGAAGTAACTGTACTTATAAAGGAGCAATGTGAAGGGTCCTCGTGCTTGTGGAAATGTTCCGTATCTTTTATCAGTGCCAATATCCTGGCTGTGATATTGTATTCCAGCGAAATTTTGTAAGGTGTCACCATTGGGGGAAACTGGGTGAAGAGTATCAGATTTGTCTGTATTGTTTCTGGAAATGCGTGTGGATCTATTATTATCTGAAAACAAAATTTTTAACTAAAATGCATAATTTTAGCATTGGCTTTAATCTAAGATTTTTGGTGTTGTATACTATCTAACAATCAGTTACTAGTTTCTTTTCCAATTGTCATTGAAGAGTTATATAAGTTAGAAAACTCTTGCTTCCATAACCTGCCAAAATCATCAATGATTCTAATTGCAGTATCTATTAGTAGTGTATTAGCCTTAAACACCCAGGAAGTTGATACTCTCATGACAGAGTTATCTGAGTAAATTTATAGCAGAATATTTTATAAGAAAATATTTATAAATTACCATACATCAATATGAAGAATACCTTAATTATTCTTAGGATAGGAGACATCTCCAAATGATATCCTCTTAAGGTTTTCATCAGTGTTGGACATCGATTAAAGCAGGAAGAAGAATGCTCAGAATTTGAGTAATTCTCAAAATGCAGCAGAGACTTTCTTTTATTAGGAAGAGAACAATGAGAGCTGGATTTATATTAGCACAGTATGTAACAAGTATATAGGAAAAAGATAGAGTGTAAATCTTAAGACTGTAGTCATTGAGAAAATTGTCATTACTTTTAATCTTTTTTTCTCTAGTAACTGAATTTTCTTTGCCTTCATAATCTGCAGTTTGTTTTATTTATTCTGCTCATGAGCTAATGTACTTCCTTAATCTGAGAAGTATAATTCTTTATTTGTTAAGCATCAGCAATTACATCTTTGGATACGACACATTCACATCCATCTTGCTCTTCACTTCTGGAACCTCAGTGAGTGTGTGCTGGTGCTTTTAACTCTTCGGAGCATCAACACAGCCAGGAAACAGTGGCCATCCACTTTTTTATAAAGTGTCATATTCATTGAGGAACAATTTACAGGTGATAAAGTTCACCTTCTTCAGTTGTTCCATGTGATGAGTTTTGATGAAGGTGTGCAATCATGTAACTGCTACCACAGCGAAGATGTTGAGAATTTCCCTCGCTCCAGTAAATTTCATTACGTCCCTTTGTATTCAGTCCTCTTTCCTGACTTCCATCCCTTGGAAATGACTAATCTGATCTCTGTCCTTAGAGTGTTGCCTTTCGTGGAATATCATATAAACTAAATCATGGAGGCTGTAGCCTTTTGTCTTGGGCTCTTTTACTTAGTGTCATGCTTTTGAGATTCATCCAGATTGTGGCATGCCCCTGTAGTTAATTTATCTTTATTGCTGTCCTGTATCCCTTTATATGGATGTATTGCAGTTTGTTCATTCACCCGGGGTGGATATTTCCATTGTTTCTGCTCTTTTAGCAACTATGAACAAAGCATTTACATACAGGAGCTTTTATTTCTCTTGGGTAAATACCTATCAGTACAGTTGCTGGGATGATTGATAACCCCTAGAGATTTATAAGAAACTGATAGGCTGTTTTTCTAAAGTAGTCACACTATTCTGTACTCCTGTCAATAATTTCTAAGAGTTTTATGTCCTGTGCATTTTTGCTAGCACTTTGTATGGTAAGTTAGAAAGTTAAAAAAATTTTTTTTTTGTAAAATGGCTACTCAAATCTTTTGTTCATTTTTAAAATGTGTTGTTTGTATTTTTATTATTGAATTAAAAGCATTCTTTATATAAGTTATATACCTGTCCTTTACTAAATAAATATTTTGCAAATATTTTCTCTCAGTCTGTGACTTGTATTTCAGTTTTTTTCACAGTATCTTTTGAAGAGCATAACTTTTTATTTTATGATGTGTAATTTATTTTTTCTTTTATGTTTGTTTGTTTGTTTTGTTTCCTAAGAAATCTTTACCTAACCCAAACTTATTTTTACACAGAATATCAGTTACAATTAAAAAATTACATGATCAATATGCTTTTCTTCAATCTCCAGACAGACACATCTTCAGGTTAAATGAAATCTCTAAATTTAAAGTGTATGCATCTGGTATTTAACCAGAAAGAAGTGCAATATATACACAGTTTTCTCTGTGTTCCCAGATTTGGGGAACTCAGTAATGTATTTTGTTCTAGATTAGCAATTGGACCTACTATTTATATTTAGAGATGCTTCATGTAAATATATGTTCTCAAAGTTTCATAAGTACAGTAGGTCCTCAATTAGTGCCATGGATACGCTTTGTGATTTTAAGCAAAATGATGTGTACTGAAACCAGGTTACCATAGGCAAATGAATACTAACGCGAACCAAGTACCTACGGCATCTCACCAGCGTTAGAACAGCGCTAAAAGAAACAATGTAATTCGGAGTCTGCTGTATGTTTTATGTTTTATCTCATTGTGTTAGAACTTGGATCATCGCCTTAGAGTCATCTCCGAATATGCTAATTCTCTTTCTGTCTGTTTCTGCTCTGTTGTATTCCATCCACTGGATTTTTTATTTTTAGTTTTTTCATTTGGATGATTTTTCAACATTCTGTTTATTTTTCAAACTATCTGTTAGGGTGGTGGTGATGGGAGCTGTGAAAAAATTCACAAAGAGGTGAAAGTGCAGAGAGTATAAAGGTTTTATTTTCACTTTTCCAAGGAAGGGAAAGGGCTAGGTGTGGAGATATGCATTAGCAGGGAAGGGCTAGAGCTTTGGGCTTTTATGAAGTAATGTGGTGTTTTCAGAGCAAGATGTTTCAACTGGGCTGCAACTTATTTCAATGTTATCTTTGGGTGCAGTGTCCTGGTGGTCACTGTGGTCTGGTATGTAAGTTCCCAGGAGCCTCTGCACCTTCAGGGCACTTCCAGTAATTTTCTAGTCTTGAGAATATAGTCTCATTAAACAATTAGGTTCAGTCATGCTTTATTGGGTCCAACTGGCTCTGGGAAAAGAGGTCCTGAAAAAGGGGCTTTTGTCTTACTACTACCCTTTTTTGGGGGCATTCTGGCCATTCAATTTTATCTTTAGTCATCTAAAACATAATTGTTTTAAATCTCTTGCAGGTTCTCCAAAGAATCTGAGTCCTTTGGGGGCAATTTATACTTCATGAAATGACCTTCCATTTTTGAGCTGCTTCCTCACGTGGTCCACAGCTTTTATTGTGAGTTGATCTTTTAGAGAGGTTTTAAGTTATTTGTGTATGTGTGTATTATATACATGTGTGCATGTATATTCTGTGGGAGTATAGAATATTCCAATACAGGATGCTCTCACACGGAATGCTCCCACATAGAATGTGCAACATTCATTACACAGCAGGTTTGTGCTAGCTTGTCACCCAGGGAGTATCAGTGGTCCTTGAACAGTGTTTATAGTGATTTATTGACTTGTTGTTGTTATTATTATTATTATTATTATTATTATATTTGTCTATGAAGACAAGGAGCTCAGGGCTTCTTCTTTTACAAAGTGTGGGCTTGACTGGGACAACGCGCCCCCTTTGTGGGCATCAGAGCTGCTGCACTGACCTTAAAACCTCTCTTGTCTCCCCACCCCCACCGGAGGTATCAGGTTTCCTTTTCTGTTCAGACTCATAAGTCTTTCTTCAATATCTGACAGCTGAAAAGTTCTTTGTATTTTATATTTGATTATATATTTGAAAATATTTTTAATACTTATTTTATCCAGTATTTTGTGTTTTTGACAGGAAAAGAGCCCATTTATAGTAGTAGTCTATGACATTGCTAGAAATCCACTCTGTACTTTAATTTAAACATCTTTTCCCAGTTAAGTAGTTTATGCCCTTTAGGGTTATTAACTGTACTGTTTTCTTCGTGTGGAAGCATCCCCCTGAGTTACCACACTCACAGGTTTTCCCTTATTGTTGCCTATTTTTCTCTTCCTCTTTTATCAAATAGTGTAAAAATACTGCAATAACCTGTATATTTGTCCCATTATGCATTTGGAGATTAGTGGAGAATGAAACATTTTGTTTCGAGTACGAGAAGGTATATTTGATTCCATTTTAGGTCTGAAGTGACATGTGGGAAGTATGTAACATGCTTTATCTCACCACTCGGTTGAAGAAGACAGAATTTTGAAAGAAAGGATTTTGTAATATGGTGAGACAAAAGGTAATTAAGTGCTATACCACTGAACAGGAACACACAGAGAAAGAGAATAGCCCTGCAGAGGATAAGAGATTGGGGAAGGCTCTGTAGGAGCCTGAGTTAGACCCTGAAGACACTGAGGATTTGGACTGACAAAAAACAGGAGCAGCTGTTCTTACAGGGAAACAGCAAAATACAGCATGTGCATGGAGCAGAAGGGCTCACTAAAGGGACCAGAATGCACCTGTCCCCTTTAGCCACAGAAGTAAACATTATGGGAGAAAACTACTTTTTCGAACAAAATAATTCAGTAACTCTCTTGAGGAGTCCATAAGGAGTACTTTTACAGATGGATGAATTGACAGCTCTATTTTGTTTGGTAAAACAGAAAACAACAGGCAAACATTTTTATTTACTGATATTAATTCGGAAACAACTCCAACCATGACATTTTTATTTTTCTGTACTGAGATGCAATGAGGTGGATTTTTCCCTTACAAAGGGCTTTAGAATGCACACTAATACATCTTTTCCTTTCTTGGGTGAAACGCAGTACTTGTTTGGGAAACATGGGAGATGGCTCCAGGTTGCTGACACAGAGAAGGGAAAGGGGTGTCACGACGGGACTCATTGGAGCTCCCAGGCCTCCAAGTGTCCCCCTTTCTCTGAGCTTCTCTTCTAAGGGTTCCTCTTTCACCAGTCCTTGGCAATTCACTTCCTCTCAAATAAACTTAGCTGTATTTGCATTCATTAAGCAGTCTTAGTATTGGTGAGAGGACATGCATTTACTGTTTTCAGGCATGTTTGATACAGGGTGCAGTCAAGAGGGGGCCCCAAATAAGGATTTGGAATGGGGTCCAGAACTCAAGGAGTCTAGGAAATATTAGAAAGACATATAATATGTCTTCACTCCTTCCCCCGACAGGTGTGAGTTGGGGGAAGGGGCACATGGAGCCGGAACATGCAGAGGTGTTTTGCATAACAACAGCTTTGCAGCTAACCTCTGGCATGGTCATTTAACATATCTATAACCTTTAACTGGTTGCACAGATATGTTAAATAGCTGTGGCCATGCTCTGAGCCAGGGGGATGGGAGTGATTTCCACCCAGGATGTAACTGGGGGCAGGTCCCCCTGATTATAGTGCCTGCATGAGAGCTTGGTGGAGTGGCTCCACGCCATGGGGCCATGCCTGCCCAGACCCACTATGGCAACCTAGTAAAGCTGGAAGGATACAGGAGTGCTGGCAAGTGTAGCCATTGGTGAGAAGTTGGAAATGGGGCTTCAGAGGAAGATTGGTGTGGAGATTTAAACCCAGACATGGCAGCCATTGGAGAGAGATCCACGTGGTTTCTCCAGAGTGCAGATCCCCGCAGCTTAGGTGAAAACAGAACATGCAACTGTGGCAATAGAAGAGAGATCCATGTGGCTTTGGCAGAGTGCAGACCCCTGCAGCTTTGCAGAGGAGAACCACATGGCTTTGGCAGGGTAAAGGCCCCCTCGAAGCTTTACAGAGGAGAACCGCGTGGCTTGATCCTGACCGACAATACAGCTGATGGTGTTGAGAGCCTGAATCTACTTCTTTTCCAGAGATATGGTACCCCAATTTGGACAGGGGGAGAAGGAAGCACTATATGCATCTGTGGGTATCCAAAAAGATTTTGATATTTTAATGAAGACATTAGGTCACTACTTTAAGTCTGTATAGCTTTAAATAAACATTTCCTTTTCTTTTCACAAATCTCTGGCATTGAGAGACATCTTTCCTAAGGTGGTGGACAATTGAACCTAGTGGGGGGTCCTTTTGGTAATAGTATATCATACCCCCCAACTCATGTTCTGTAACATGTTGATGGAAAAAGTCTGACATGCTTCCCTACACAGGATTATTCCCATGACTTTGTGTCCTTTCCTGTGACTGCCATTCATATCTCTGTGTTTCATGCTGAAGCCAATGGAAGTTCCATGTTCTTCCCTGGACTCTGCATGGGTCTTGTCATTCACGGGCAATACTTGTTGGCAAACTATTATACACATGATTATAATCATCAACATTTGCATTGCTACAGCTAAAAATGCGTTCTTCCTAAACACATACATTGAGGATGGTTAGAAAAAGTTGTTTTGAGTTAAGTTCCCCCCTTTGATATGTTTTTCCAGTTGCTGACTGACTGCTGCTTTACTTTAGTTTGTAGGAAGCTGAGCTGACACCAAGCAAAAGCAGCCTGTTGTCTGGACTGTGCTCCACACTTGGCTGTACCAGAGGTTGTTATCACCACCATTCAGAGGTCTAGGAAGAGGCCATCTGTCAGAATTAAGAAAACCCAGCAAGACACTACTACTATATATTTTTTTCTATGCTTACAAGTAGACTTAATTACTGGATAGAATGTACTTTTACATGGAAATTGAAATATTAATCACAAACATGGGGAACCAGTGGGACCTATGGCAGCCAAGTAGCAATTATATGGCAAACCTAATGGCCTTTCCTGCTTATGAATGGCCAGCTTTGAGCAAACTTCTGCAGATGGGCTCAGCTTTCCTATGCCTCTTTTAGTGTGTCCTTCCTGCTCACACATATTTCATTTCTTAATTAACTTTTGAGTTCATGTCTCTGGGCTCTTCTTTGCTCGTCTTCCTCCCTGCACACTTCTCCTGTCTGGACCACACATCCACCACCATCTTTTGGAGACTGCTCCCTGCACAGCTGCCCATCTCACTAGCCAGGGCCACCTGGGCTCCATGCATAAGAAATCTCTTAGTATCTCCTACTACCTCCTTCCTTCTCATGGCTGAGATGCACATCCATCAACAGCTCCTGGAATTGGTTGCCAAATTTGCTCTTCTACTTTCCTCATTCTCCTTCAAATTCTACGCTTATGGCTTGTCTGGTGTGCCATTCTTTACTGTCCTCTATGAAGAGAAGAGAGATTAACATGGGAATTTATTTGGCATTGTTTTTCTCTTTGCCTTTTCTTAATGAATTCTTTAGCATGGAGATGTCATAATTTTCCCAGCACTGCCATCTATGCCTCCCAACCATGGAAACAGAACAAAAAAAGTGATTGAGAAAAAATGAAGACCTCACCTAGAATAGTTGGTTTTACTCTGTAATTAGAATGGTAAGTCTCCAGAGGAGTTTCTCTGAAATCACTTGAGTTTTAATGAGGTCAAAAAAGTCAGGACACTGAAACAGATACCATTATCATAAATAAAGAATAGAAAGCATTTATGGCTTTCACCATTAGCAAGTAGACAGGTGGACCAATCTTTGTCAAAAAGAACCTTTCTACTTCTCATCCAAAAATCTTCTTCTTAATTATATTTTGTCTGACCTGTTTTGTAGCTATTTTTATATTCAGTGTTATAAACTAAAAAATCTATTTCAATCTCTTAACTAAGATTTATAGTAAAACAATTTTCTTTCTTATTAGTCTGTTCTTTCATTTAAAGCATAACATTGGAAAGATGACCTATATGGTGAGTCATCCTCTACAGAGCCATTTGGAAAGGAGTATGGAAGAACACTGAACCATTATCAGAAAGAAGCCACAGTTTCTCTTCCTCCAACTTGACAACTGATTCTCCACTTTTAGGCAAGAGAAAAGAATAAGGGATTTCTCCCTACGACCTCTGTCCCTACTACCTCTATCCCCTCCCTCTGTACCACATGTTGAAAGAGGAGAAGATAGAAATAAAATGTTGATTTTTATGTTATTTTTTTATTCATTCATTCATTCATTCATCCACTTATCATATGTCAACTGAGCATCATGTGCAGGGTATTGTACTTTCTCTATAAAACTCAATTCTGACTTAAGTATCACTCATCAGCATGTCTGTATGGCAAGTTCACTGGAAGGATGCTTTGACGCATTACATAGCTTGGAATAAGCTCCTAAATAATTGGTAATCACTAGATATTTTGTGTAATTAAGGCCACTGAGGTTCCCAGCATTTTAGGTACCATAGTTCTATTGCTTAGAGCACTTCTGCTACTCCATCAATAAAGTTCGGGTCTCATACCTACAGATTAGACTATAAATCAACCTGTGGGCTACCACATCTCTCCAGGTGGCCCGAAGCAGGAGAGCAGGCAGAAAGCAGTGATCAGAGGGTCAGCGTTAATGGCTCAGAACAAGTGAATGACAGCTGGAGTGAACTCAGATTCGGGGTTCACATAGGCTGCCCGTGCCAACTCTTAGCCATGCATCCTGTCTGCTCTCCTTTTTCTTGCCTTTCCTGGGCAGGATTCTTTAGTTTTCATGTTAGGTGTCCCACAGGATCATCTTGGCCCCATGATCCAGGCCCTGAACCTCATTTATTAGCCCTTACTACTTTTTCTGTGGGTGCAGAAATTAAATATCTTGGTATTGGTCTTTATGTAGCTTCGTCCAGTTGGAAGAAAAAGCTAAGAAATCTAACTTAAAGTCTTGGTCTGGTATTATCTGGGCAACATTAAGCAAATCATGTTATTATGGCCCTTTCTATTCCTGGAATTCACATATGAATTCCAGGAATTAAAAATGATATTACTTTGTCGAATGGTTAATGAGCCTGTACAATAAGCAAGTTGCAACATGGGGCATCTTCCTGAAGGGTTTATTCTCCTAAACATTTGAAACAGCTGCAGCAGGATGAGAACTTGGTTCAAGACAGGCTGACCCCTGAGAACCATGCCTTGTATTGTCCACTATAATTTTAGGAAATGTGAGGCCAGCATTGCTAGAAAGCAATTTTAAGTTCAGCCTCTTTGTTATACAGATGAGGATACTGGGACAAAGAGGATGATGACTTGTTGACATTCAGATATCTAGTGGCCAACCAGAGATGGGCACCCAGTGTCCAGGTTTCCAGCTTAGTATTCTCTGCACATTTCATCTTATTTGTGATTTGAAATCATTTCAGAGTCATGCAACCCTAATAATGGAAATGATCACACTCGTATAATGCGTCCCCTTACTCAGATGCCACATTTTTGTATGAAAGCTTTCAGTCGTAGAAAATTAAAGTGAGTAGAAAAATGAACCCTCATCTGCAGAACATCATGGGGTTTGAACCATTACCAACATTTTACCTCTTTGGAGGTTTTATATATTGTCCTTTTTAAATTGCTAAACTCAAGACCATGTAATTTCTCCTACAAATGCTTCTGTATGTATTTCTAATAGTTATGAAATACCATTATTATGTTAACAAAATTAATAATAATTTTTCACTATTACCCAAATCTCAATCATTTTTCTCAACTTTCTCAAAAATTACTTTAAACGTATTTTTTTGTTTCAAATTAGAATTAAAGTAAGAAAACTGCATTCCATTTGGTGGGCCATGTATTGTAAAGATTACTTTTACCTTTAAAAATACACATAATTAATTTTTCCCACTATTTATGAGTTTAAAAAAACAAGTAACTTTTGTGAAATTTCTTGCATTGTACACTCAGCCAGTTGTACCCTTGAGATACTGTTTAATACATCTTTCCATTCCATATATTTCTTATAAATTGGCAGAGCAGATGCAACTTTGTTTTGTTGCACAAGAGTATGTTGCAGATATGGCGTTGTATACTTCCAAAGGCATCGCATCAGGTCACATTAATGCCTAGTTTTTCCACTTCTTGTGATGTTCAAATTGACTGATGAATTTAGATATTGTAAGTCTGACCCATCCATTATAAAATTCCCTCTCAGCATCTTACCTCAGGGTTTTAACAACCATTGCCCAAGTCAATTATTTCATTAAAGATTGTAAAGTTGTGATTTCCAGTTCTATCACTTTTTCTGTATTAATTGTAATGCATATATGAAAATTTTCCTCTATTTGCTCTAAAATATAATGCATACAAGAAAGGCAAGGTAAATGCTTTTATTTTCAATTTTCAGAATAATAAGTTAGTACCTTAACAATAGTGTCCAATGAGATATTATTATTTTGGAATATTAAGAACTCAGGGATTTTACATATTTGAGTGCTTCCAACTATGCAGTAATGTTTTTGTTGTTCAGATGTCAATGGTAAGCAGAATCTCCTTGAAGTTAGTCCCGTGTTTAACACAACCAGCTGTAGCTTCCTTGCTTTCGGGTGTAGTGAGATGCCTTGGACTCACGTTGTCCATATCCTACCCTGAACCTGAAGCGGGCCATTTATTTCTCCAGAGTCCTAATTCATTTCAGGGATAAATATCACTATTTGGTCATTATGGTGGTTCTTGCCTCTAGATTTTTCAATAAACATGAATTATGATGTTATTAATGGTAGATTAGATTATTTTTACTTCATATTTATGAGTTTATGCTTGTATCTCTCTCTCTGTTTTACACAATGACAGTCTTGGTATCCGACGGTTGCAGAGCTCGCTTACAATCCCATACAGTATTTATCGCAGTGGAGACTGGGAACTCCTTGAGGCTCTTGGGGAGCTGTGACTCATGTGTCTCCTATTATGGGCACTTAATTCTCCATTGCACACACAATAGGCACTCAATTCTTTGTTCAATTGTGCTCAAGTCTGAAGTATTTTTTGAAAGCCACTGATTTATGAGGCCCAGAGAAGTAGAGGGCATGGAGTGCAGGATTCCCAGTGAGTCGCCACTGAAAAGACTGAGGCCCAGTTGTTGAAGAATTGTGAAAGGACTAATGGGAAGGAAAATATAGAAGCAAAACACAAACCATATCCACACAGTAAATGCCTTTAGAACTATACAAATATGAATGCCAACAGTTAGTTGGATTCAAAAATCATACCAACTCTGTTAAGAGTTGTCTCTTTTATGTCTAACAAGGAAGAGGGAGAGAGAAGAGGGAAGTAGCTTGTTTATGATGAGGTAGCCTTTCTCTACCCAGAGGGAGAGTGAGAGAGTGAGGGGTCGATGGAGGGAAAAAAGTGGGTGGTGCTCAGGTTTTGACAGGTAAAGAGCCTGCAGATTGTCTTTGCCTTGAGCCGGCTGTGTTCTTCACTTCCAAAGCACGGAAGGCAGATGGCTCAAGTCTGAGTGGAGAAGAGGAAGAGGGTGGCAGGGTGGGGGCAGGAATTGTTTGTTCTCTGGGTCCCACAGGTCTCCAGTGATTATCTGGCAAGTTGCCATGCAGGTAAACATTTGATTGAATGGTGTATATTCCTCATATCCTCACATTTCAAAAGTCCCAATTTATTTGTTTCTAGTTACTGGTCCTCTGTTGTTTACTGAAAAATATAATATTTAAGAAAAAAAACTTTATGGAGCTTTGGCCATGCATTTCTTTGCTTTTGTTCTTTAGAAAGCAATATGATATTTGGTGAACATTACTGGTTGCACCCAAAGATTTTCCCTTGGAATTACAATGAATTCAGCTTAATGTAACTCAACAAATATTTATTGCCCATTTATCTGTAAGATGATTGTGATGCCACAAGTGTCCTATGGTAAGCAGTTAGTAAGAATTTTAACCTGCAAATAAACATTTTGGGAGTGTATTTTATGTGCCACTAGAATCATTTAATTACCTGTGTTTAGGAAATGATCTGATAACAAATGAATCTTGATAAACTTCCATCTTTTGGACAAGCACAGGCGTTGCTACTTCAATCTTGAATAATTTTCTGGAGAGCTGCAACATGTCTTGGCAAACAACAGTCCATAAAACATCTGCCTGGATTTCTGCTTTGTCTTTGAAATAATAGCCTGACTATGTTTCCAATGAACATGTCTGGAATTACTGCCAATTTTCCTTTGTACTGTGTATCTTTTAATGCAAAGATAAAACACTAATTCTTTAGAAATATGAAAACATTCAAGAGTATCACTTTCAGAATGTTCTAATACATTGCATTTACTTTTAGTTGCCTTGGATGAAACAGTCACTATTCTACTTTCTTAACAGAAATGTGCTCTTTCAAAGACTCACTTTGAATTGGTTCATTAACCAAGAGCTATATTCTGCTCTGTTTGCTTCTCTGGTTTATAGGTGAGTCAGATGCGGTCCTTTCCAGGTTGTTTCTTGGATCTGATTTTGGATTTCAAGAAGTCATTCGTACTCTATCATGCCTGACATAGGTCTCAATCTTTTGAAATTAGGGTTTTGCTTTACAATTTTAATAAATTTCTTGTATTTCAATTAAAAAATGAAAAGACAAAATAAGAAAACATCTCTATAAGGAAACTCACTAAAACATCTATACAGAGGAATGGGTGTGGCCTCTCCAAATAAGATCTCCATGAAATCACTAAAAATCAAGTTGGAGATAAAGCCAGAAATATGCCCAAAGTCATTTGAATTTTTTTTCCATCTAAAGCTGCTTCTTCCTTGCCTGGATGAGATAGAATACCCACCCAGTTGGTGCCTTCTCCATCCTGTACCAATAACGAAGCCTCAGTCCAAGCACTTTATGAAACTAGTAAGGTGCATATTCGTGCACTCTCTTCAGATCTGAAGAGCACCATCTCACCTTTGGCACAGCAACCTCCTAAAGGACACCCAGTTTAAAAGCAGATAACAACAGAGAATAAAAATACAGCTACTGCTGAGAAACATTACATCAACTGAAAGAAAAAATCCATTTCATTTTTATGTCAACTACCCCAGTTCCTTATAGGCAATAACTTCCTAAATGTGTCTGCTGGTGGCTGATGGAGGAGTGTTTCATACATATGCCACTCTAGGTGGGAAAGGAGGAATGAAGGGTAATTTTACCCTTCTTCATTGAAGTAATAGGGAATGGAGAAATTACATGGTGATGGTGCTGTGCAGCTCTGAGAACTACTTCGCTGCATTTTCCCCAGAGCGTGACAACATTTTTAATGTTTTGTCTCTGGCTTCGTGAAAGCCCTGGAATGAATTTTTGATGGTTCACAATGAGCCCTAGGAGAAAATCAGAAAAAAAATGGTCAAAATATGATAAGGATTAGTTCTTATAATACATTAAAAGAATAAAATGTATTTCAGAAGAAAGATTCGTTTGGGCTTTTTACGCCACAGTTCTGTCTGGGCTTTTACTCCCCAAGGAAAAGGCCCGCTGCTTCCTTTCACCGGCCCCCTTCACTTCGGCTGCAGCCATCCATCCAAGTCTGCAGCATTCCCGCAGTTCCAATCACTGATTTCTTTGTAACTGCCACTCTGGGGTGAACGCATATGATGGTATTGGAAAGAGAATAAACAACTCCTGTAATAGGCCAAGATGGCACACTCTGGCGAGTGGGATCTATCAAAAGCAAACCTGGGTAATAATCAGTGAAGAAAATAAAACCTTTCTTCTTGGCTGTTGAGGATGATGCCACCCAGCAAGCTGTTCTTTCGTTTCATTGTTTGGGTGAGTCTAAGTACACCTAAGACCCGAGGCATAACACAATTGAAAGACTGTACTTGAATACAGAAGAAAATCTAAAGTTACACACGTGTAGGTGGGAAACATCGGAGTGTTCATGTTTTAGGGGATTTTATTCTCAAGTTCTCTTTGGTTCACATAAAAGCTCCTCTTCGTCTTTTTCTTTGTTGGCCAAAGGACTGGGTCCTGGACAGGGGTTCTGGAAACACCTGTGGAGACCATGGGAGCTTCCCAATGTGGTGGCGGCAGCTGGTGGAGCAGGTGGCGCTGTGCCTGTCATTTTAATCTCGTGGCCTGGCTAACGGACGCCGCATTGTCCAGGATGCTTTTCCTGGAACTGCCTTAATTGCTGTGAATAATATTTTGAAAGGCCCGACACCTGATCTTCCAGTAACAGACCTGACTATTTTTGCTTTAAGTGTCCGAAAGAAATAATTATTCTGAAAATCTCCAATTAAGTGTACCACATTGAACTATAGAAGGGGTTATTTCAGGAAATTTTTCTTGCATTCCAAATTTGACAAATTGAAGTAGGATGTCCAGGGTGAAAACATTTCCTTTTGGCCGTTTCTACTTTGTTCCATTTCAGACTGTGCACTTTGCAATGTCTCTCACCTTCCGCAACAGAGGGGAGGGCCCTATTCTGGCATTCGAGCTCCTGGAGGAGACTAGCAACATCTTCCCAATGTCCTCACCATGCCACAAAATGACACCTTGTTTTTGTTTGATTGTACAGTGACCCTGGAATGCAGACAATACCTACTGTCACAGTTATTTCTGCTCCAGACAGTGAGTTATTTTGGGGGGACAAGGTGGGCCCACCTGCAACAGAGACCTAAGTGGTGTGGTGACTGGCAGAGTGGTACGCCATCAAAAGGAGCGTGGAAACTCTAGGTTTAGGTACAAAGTAATAAAAAAATGTATGGTAATAATTTTAGTCATGAAGAGGCCGAGGGAAAGAAACAACCTTTGACAAATTTTAAAGAGATTTTTCTAGCTTTCAAACCATGTTTAGGAACATTTGTGGATCAGTCAGTGGGAAGGACTTAATGAAACCAGTTCAGCCTCATCATTGGCCGGTTTCTGAATTCATCTGATTTAGGAATTGCTCTGAGGTGTAAAACAATTTAAAGTATTTCCATAGATCTCTGTACCTCTTTATTTCTCCTTGTCCTTGTTACAGTCGCTGATGGGATATTGACGGGCAAAGTGGTAGAGGGCATACCATTAAAAATTTGGATTTCTGTCTATCTACCTGAAGAGATCTTAATTTACATTTCTTTTCTATAGCAACGTTGTGTATCTTTTTATATGTGTAAGGACCATTCGCATTTCTTTTCCTGTTGTTTTAAGAATTATTATGTCTCATCCATTTTTTCCCACCAGGTTGTTGGTCTTCTCTACTTTTGGAAACTTGTTTTAGATTAGCTATATTATGTTTTTGTTTGTGTTTGTGACACATGTTGCCAATTTATTTCCTCAGTATGTCATTTGTCTTGTACTTCACTACTGCTAATGTGTTTTAATTTTATGTATTTAAAATGATCAATATCTTTACTTCTTCATTTTGAATCTTGATTAAGAAAGTTTTGTGCATTTTTCAGGTGATGAAGTAACTCACTCCTTTTCTTCTCATACTTGTGTGGTTTTATTGCCTACATTACCATTTTTAACCAACATTACAATTTTACAATTATTTGAAATTTTCCTGGTGTCTATTTTAAGAAACAGATCCTATTTTGTCATTTTCCATAATACCACTCAGTTTTTCCAATAACACTTCATTAAGGAATCCCTCCCTTTTCCAGTGATTTGAGATTCTGTCTTTTCTATATACTTAATTTCCACATGCAACTATGCCTATTTCTGAATTTTTAATTTTGTTCCATTACTCTGCCTATGTATTCATGAACCAATATCATGCTATTTTAATTATATAGGCTGTATCGCTGTAACAATAATTTAAAATATTTTATGTATGGTAGAAATTTCCCCTGCATTCTACCTGAATCACTATGCTCCTTTCTTCAGGGTTTTTGTAGTTATTCTTGCTTGTTTTTTTCTTTCAAATGAACTTTATGCCTACCTTGTCTAGCTTCAGAAAATGTTTTGATGTTTTACTGAGATGACCTAAGCTTGTAAATCAGCCAAAGGAAAATAGATATCTTTATAGCACTGTTTTACTATCAAGGCACAGTGCCTGTCTTTCTATTAAACTCTGCAGTTTTTAAGAATGTTTTATGATTTTCTTCATATAGATTTTATATATTTTTTAATCTTTAGTGTATGCCCAATTTTTAGAAAATGTAAATAGTCTTCTTTTCCATCATATATTTTATTTATTTATTTATTTAAATAATAAGGGCTATTTAAAAAAATCAAAATTTAAAAATTTTGTGCTAAATTTTCTTACTATTTGCAGGTATTTCCACTGATTTTTTTTTACAGTTTTAAGGTTTCCTTTTTTAAAAGATTTTACTTATTTGTTTGTTTGTTTGTTTGTTTATTTTAGAGAGAGGGGAAGGGAGGGAGACAGAGGGAGAGAAACATCAATGTGTGGTTGCCTCTCATGTGCCCCCTACTGGGGACCTGGCCTGCAACCCCGGTGTGTGCCCCAACTGGGAATCGAACCAGCAGCATTTTGTCTTGCAGTCTGGTGCTCAGTCCACTGAGCCATACCAGCCAGGGCTCATTATTTTTTTTAAAGGAAATATAAAAGATATATGATTCTATCACATGCACATGCTTCTTATGTTTTAATTCTCATGTCACAATCTGCTTTTTCTTATTTCATTAGTTTGGCCCAAGTCACTAACAAAATGTTCAATAGTAGCTCCATTTTTTTTACATATAGAAAGCTATTTACAAAGAATAAAGCTGATTTTTAGGTGACCCTTTACTCTTTGCTTCACTTTTGCTCTCCTTGTAGTAGAAATGAGAGTGAATAGTAGAATTCCAAATGTTGAGCATGAGAAACAAAAAGGGAATTTTGGAAGCAGGATAATTTACATTCAGAAATTCCGCCCTCAGAATACTATGCTTCGCCTGACAGATACCACTTAACTGCCCATATTTAGATGTTTCATTTATTTAGGAGCTGCTGAGAAAATAGCTTTCTTAATTTTCAAAATCATGCATGCTTTCAGAATTTTTTTGTTATTTTCTTTTCTACATTATCATTTTTCAAATTCTATAGGATCCACTTTTAGTTGTTTTTCCTACTCTGACAGCAAATATGCTCAGGGGATAGAGCTTCACGTGGGATCAACATTACATTTCAGAGAAATTAGTCCAAGATCGAGTTGTTGGAGTAATTCAAGACGTCAAAAAACAGCAGTTATGGTTACCACAAGTTTCATCCATTACTTACACAGAAGATAGTGTATTTTATTATGCTTCTTTAAATTTGCCTTTCACATCTCTTAAGTATCCTTTATTAGTGGTCTCCTCTTGACACCCTATTGTACTGATTTATTTAAATTGAGGTAAAATTGGTAGTTCCGTCATGGGAATGTAAATTGGTATAGCCACAAAGAAGATTTCTCAAAAAACTAGGAACACAACTACCACCATATGATCCAGCTGTTCCAGGTAGTAATTCAAAGAATTGAAAACACTAATTTGAAAATATACATGCACACCTATGTTCATTGAAGCATTATTTACAACAGCCAAGATATGG
This sequence comes from Tonatia bakeri, assembly GCA_004024845.1. Taxonomy (NCBI): domain Eukaryota; kingdom Metazoa; phylum Chordata; class Mammalia; order Chiroptera; family Phyllostomidae; genus Tonatia; species Tonatia bakeri. The sequence goes on from PVIA01005167.1 coordinate 35,279, forward strand.
AAACACTCTGAGTATTCATCAATGGATGAATGGATAAAGAAAATGTGGTATATATGGAATATTACTCAGCCATATAAACAAATGAAATATTGCCCTTTGCAATGATATGGATGGACTTTGAGAGAATTATAGTAAGTGACATAAGTCAAATGGAGAAAGACAAATACTATATGATTTTACTCATATGTGGAATTTAAAAAAAACAAAGCAAATAAACAAATGAAACAAAAACAAACTCATAGATACAGAGATCATATTGGTGATTAATGGAGGGGAAAGGGGTTGTAATGTGGGCAGATGGGGGAAGAAGACCAATTGTGTGGTGAGGGATGGTAACTAGACTTTTGGAGGAGATCACTTTGTAATACATAGAGATGTCAAATTATAATGTTGCACACCCAAAATATACATAGTTATATACCAATCTTACAAAGATAATTGAGTCATTTCTTTCACCAACATAAGAGAAAGGATTTGTAAAGAACTTACCTTGGACAAGAAAGCCTTCTTCTCATAACTCTGCCTAAGTCAGAAAGCTATTATCTGAAGTTATTCTAACATTTTTGGGGGCTTATAAGGCACCAGGTTCAATATTAAGTGTTTTAACCCTTTGGCTACATACAACACATTGAACTGAGGTTGTACCTTGCTCAAAGTTGTACGGCTCCTGAGAAGTGGAGGTGGGATTGAATCCAGAACTGCTGGACTCCAGACTGCCTGCTGGGTGGCCCTGGTCCTCCAGACTGTGGCTCTTCCTCTGGGTACAAACATGCACGGACAATGGGTGCCTTGAGCAAGGTCTTCTAGGGTGTGTAGGTTTCATGGCTGCTCTGGAAATAATTGCCAATTATCTCTAAGTGATCATTGACATTAGCATCATTAAATGTTCTATCAAGTTTAAGAAGCCATGTGGACTTGTGGCTTTGTCACAGCTGCTGATGGTAGAAAATAACTCAGCCTATTACCCTGACAAATTGTATTTCAATCCCCCCAAGGAAGGTGTTCAAATGCAAAAATTATCCTCACTTCAAAAAAATGCATGTTTTAGTATTTTACTTTCTGATGCCCAGCTCAGTGCTCTGGCTGAAACAGACACACCATAAATGATGTTGTTAAAATTTGAACACACCTACATGGTAAGTTTTGAGAGGGCACACCTTATCAAACAGCATTTTTTATCAATTCTGGGATAGAGATGATTCCTTAGGACTTTGTCAGTCTACATTTTTGCTACAAGTTAAGAATTGCCATGATAGCAGAAGATGAATTTCCCTTGAGTGATCAGTGTGCCAGTACTTTGCTCAGTTCCTCAGGAATATGATTTTATTAATCCTCACTAACTCTTGGAAATAGAAAGCACAGTTACTAACCCCATTATTAAGAAGGGAAAGTGAGGATTTGAATATCATGTTCAAGGTTACTCAGCTAGGCATTTGCAGAGCCTGGGCTTGTCTTCAAACTTCCTCCAGCTATGCACTGCCTCTGGCTTTACTGAAATCCATTTCCTAAACTTCCAACAGAACAGCAATGGCTGGGATGATTTAAGGCTTCTCTTTAGGCTTTTACCTGAACTATTTAGAGTAAAGCTTTAGAAAATAAAAAAGAGAAGTCTGAAGAATGAGCTGCTGCCATTTTTAGAGAATGAACTTTACATGCCTGTCATACCCTCTCCTCTTTCAAACAAGGTTATTTTTAATAATCTTATAAAAATGTTATATGATTTTAAAAGTGTTATGCCTAAAGACAATAAGAAAGTTTAAATGAAACATTTTTTTCTATTAGTAGGTATTCAATGATGTGTCAAATCTTGATATAACTTAATTTGTCTTCTTTCAACTTTACTTTTGGTTTTCTGATTCTAATTTTTCAAAAGTTGACAGACATCATGTTATTGTCACTAATTTCTCCCACTCAGCTTTCAGAGGTTCATTGTTCTGAGGAAGAAATTGTCTTCTCCCCTCTCTCCTCCACTATTTCAGTTGAAGAAAGTGAGGCAGATAAAGGATCTTTCATGTGTTCCTCAGCACAGGCTGACATTTGATCCTGGAGTATCCTGAGTCCCGCTCTAGAAAGCTTTGACTTACCCACTCTTCAGTCCTCACAACTTCTGTGTGGATAAAGGGGAGGGGGAAGAAGTGAGAGTTTGCTGTGCCCCAATGAAAAGAAACTCATGAGTTGATACTTAGCCGGTGGAACATTTGTTCTAGCACGTGTAGTTAAGTGAAAACATGCAAAACTGACAGGCAGGATCTAGCTTCATCCACAGAACAGACCAGCAAACTCATTTTGATACTGGGCCTTTTATACACTTACCTAAAGCCCTACAACCTTCACTTTGAAGCTGAGAATACAACTTTTTCCAAACATTCCTGAGTCGGTGATGTTTAGATAGCTACTTGAAGTGGCCCCAGTTGGTGGTTTCTCCAATTTACTAAGTTGGGTCCCACCACTGTGGTGGGCAGGCTGCTGACTGCTCAGGCCATGTCTCCTGGTAACAGTGGCCTAAGACAACTTAGAACTTTGGAGGAATTGGCATTTTGGAAAAGCTTTTGATTCTCCATGGTCTAAGCCTGGCACTGATGCCTTGCAGCCTGGTGGCAGCCAGAAGCTCATACAACTCGATGCAACTTTAAGTAAAAGAGCATACACATTTCTTACTTTTTTATATTACAAAATGTAGGATCATTGAATCCACTGCTAGGATCTTGTAAAGAGTCCTGATGCTTAAGCGTCATAAGTTCCCGTCAAAGCTACATTTGTCTACATGCAGCTCAGATACCTCTCCCCATGTGGATTCCTGCAGCAACCCCTTACGCTCTTAATGTTGCTATCATGTGATCTCTTTCCTCTTCCATAACTTTTTCTTCGTTATACTTATTTGATGTGGTTTTCTCCACATTCCCCCGTCTGTGGTGGTAGTTGATTATATGACTGATGTTTTGGGACCTCTCAGTTTAAGTTGTTTTGACATATTCATTAGCAGAGACTTTTTTTCATGATCAAAACCACTCCATGTTTGACAATAAGGTTTGTCACCTCTTTATTTCTTTTAGTAACTTTATTATTTATATTTCACTATCACATTACATATTGCTCTTATGAAATGGTTTTGTTTATTTGTTTTTCCTCCTAACCTAATTTTGGTTCTCCACTGTCCTCCTCAAATGTAGTTCATGTCTGAGTTAGAACCAAACAGGTCTGGGATCAAATGCTTATTATTGATTGCCCCTTCCTGCAACTTTAGCAAAGGACCCAGACTTTTTTGTAAAATCCACAGTGCAAAACTTGAACACTCATCCACATAATGTTATTCTGCCTCAAAAGACCAAACACTTCCCTGAACCCAAAACAGACTTTTTTCATATCCCTTCCTATGTACTCAATATTATCACATAACATTATTGAAGCTAGGTACTTCCACATGCTGAGACAGAACACGGAATTTGCAAAGAGGAGTCCTAATGGTTTGTTTCTCTTGGAGGTGAATGTTCATGGTCTATCTGCCATTAACTTGACAAAATGGTTTGCATAAATAAGGTCTCAGTGTAACCTGCTAGATGTGTGATGGGTAAGCAATAAAGAGATCACAAAGGAGTCATTGAAGACTACTAGTGCCCACTAAGCTTGTTTGATATTTGATCGATGGTACAGACTTAACAGGATGTGGCTGAGGGCCCCAGACATCCTAGATGTGGGGAAATATGGGTTGGTGTTTGAAGTCAGGCTGTGGTGTCTGACCGGGATTTGGATTTCTTCTGTGTTTCAAAACTTATTAACTGGGCGATCATGAGTTCATTAACATTTCTGAGTCTCAATGTATTCATCTGTGTAACTGGCAAAATGAAGCCACCTACTTCACAGGATTGTTGTGAAAATAGACATTGTATGTAAAGTACCCAGCATGCCGTGTAGTTGTAGCAACTTCATCATTGTAATTTAACTCTCTTGTGTTTTATTGGGATTTCTGGCATCATTTTGGAAGAGTAGAATTGTGGTTATGGGAAAGTTATGGGGGTAAACATCAGAATTAGCAGATTTTCAAGGGAAAATAGGAAACCCAGAAGCAGGAATTTAGGTACCTCATGGACTGCTTCTGTGACTGTGGACTGGTCACATATCTGTGTTAGTTTTCTCAATTACCAGGGAGGTTGGGACACCTTTCCGAATTCCACAGGGAGGTCATGTGGACCAAATAGAATTATATGTATTGAATTATTTTTTAAAATAAAATGTATTGTATGCAAAGGGGATGGGTTTTTGATGTTATGAAGATTAAGGACCAGAGGAGCTTCAGTGAGGGTGTCTGCCTGATGGGGCTCCATCAGCAGAGGCTCCTTGAACTCCATGGCTCACAGTTTGCTGTGTTTCACGTGTGTCTAATTTTGGTTACTAAGTGGTTGTATCATCATCATAAGAAGATTTATATAAATGTACCATGTGTGCCCTACTCCACCCTGCTTTACCTTCAATGCTGAGATCAGGGAACGTGGCTCCAGCACCAGCTCTGCTTCATCTAGATGTAGGACTTGGAGGGGTCTGTTGACCTCCTAGCTAACTGTCCTCACTTTGCCAATGAGGAGTTGACAGTAGATCTCTCAAAGCAATTCACTGACCACTGTGCTGCCCGGGTCCAGGAAAGTTATCACTCTCCTGCCTGGAGTGCTGCAAGTCCTGATAGGTTTGTCTGATTTTACTCCCTCACTAGCCCCTTCCTCCATCCACATCAGTTCTCACATCACAAATCAATCTTTTCCAATGGCCACCTTCAGTGTCTTCCAGTTGCCTCTAGGATGAAGACAACCCCCTCCCTTCGGCCTTTAAGCCTGTCCTGGTCGGGCCTAACTGCCCCTTCACCTTCCTGTGCCCTGTCCCTCCTCTCTAACTGCACTAGTTTCTTTCTGCCGCACCACTATACTGCCTCTTTGCCTGATTAACTCCTACTCACCTGCTTGCCTCCAGTTCAAGTGCTACTTCTTCCAGAAAACTTTCCTGGACCCTCCGACCTGACCCCTTATTCCCAGTTCTCCTGGCACTGAATCCCTCCTTCATGGCTCGTGTCAGAATTGCAGTTTTACATGAGCACATGTGATCATGTGCTCTGTCCCTGTGACCCCTGTGAGCGTAGCTCCTTGAGAATAGAAACCATGTTATTTTGTTTGCTGCACATCCTCATATAACTGGCATGGGGAGGTGCCAGATACATACTTTTGAATGAATACCAAAGTGAGTGAAATATCCATGAACTATAAGTTATTTTAAAAAGTCCACAGATTGTGATTTTATGCTTTTAAATCCATCAATGTAGAGCTGTTCAGAACAATTCTTATATGGGATATTAAAATAAAGTCCCATTATTTCTAGGCATCTAATTTCTAGGAATCTAATTCTAGGGATTTTGTAAATTAAGTGGACATAGGTACTTTGAAATTCTTTCAAAAACATAAAATATGTGTGAGCCATTTAAGTAAGAAAATCAATTCCAGAGTAGTTCAGAGGACCGATGATGAGAAAAGATTCTCTGTATGCCTTCCACTGGGCAAAGCTGCCCAAGGTCCCTGATGGGCTGATGCTAATGTGAGGACCTTACAGAGAGCTTGGGTGTTTGTGGCCCATGGAGTGTAGGTTTCTATGATACTCCAGTCATCTTTATTCAGTCTCAGTTCTGCTGGTCGCCTCCCTCTCCTTGCACTCTTCTGGGCTGTGATTCATCTCTGAAAGGTCACCCAAGGCTCTCAGGGGCACGAGCCCCATCTGCTTAGTAAAACTGTCAATTTCAGGGGACAGCATCTTGAATGGCCCTCTCCTGATTGCCACTGGGCTTTGGACTTCAGCTCTCTCCCCCTCATCTTGTCCTCTGCTCCCAGAAAACCTGCCTTTCATTTCTCCAGAGTGACTCAGGGCAACTTCATCATGGGCTTCATTTTGATGTTTTTAGTTTAAGCAGATTTTTCAATTTTTTTCCAATTTTATTTTTCAGTTACAGTTGACATTCAATGATAATTGATGTTAGTTTCAGGGGTATGGCATAGCAGTTAGAAAATTTATGAATTTGCCTATTTTTTAACTGGATTGTTTGTTTCCTTTTGGTATTGAGTTGTATGAGTGCTTTATAAATTTTGGATATCTTCTCCCATTCAGTAATTTGTCTCTTTGTTTTGTTGATGGTTTCCTTTGCTCAGCAAAAATTTTTAGTTTTATATAACCCCATTTGCTTAATTTTTTCTTTTATTTCTACTGTTTGAGAAGACATCATAAAAATTAATATGAGAAATATCAAAGTTAACCACCTATATTTTTATAGGAGTTCTATGGTTTTGAGTCTTACATTTACATGTCTAATTCATTTTGAGTTTATTCTTGAATGGGGTGTAAGAAAGTGGTTGAGTTTCATTTTTTCATGTATCTGTCGATTTTCCCAATTCCTTTTATTGAATAGAACTGTCTGCACCCAGTTGTGTGATTTAGCCTCTTTTGTCATATATTAATTGTCCATGTGGGCATGGATTTATTTCTGGGCCCTCCATTCTGTTCCACTGATCCAAGTGTCTGTTTTTACGCTGTTTTGATTACTATGGCCTTGTAGCATCATGTGATGTCAGGTAGTGTGATACCTCCAACTTTGTTTTTCTTTTTCAAGATTGCTGTGGCTATTTGGTATCTTTTGTAGTTCCCTACAAATTTTTGGAGACAATTCCTGTGTCTGTTGCTAATATTTCTCTCTGGGTATTTTCTATCCTTGCTTTGCATTTTGGAGATGAAAAGTGTTCTTGTTTCCTAGCCAAGTGTGCACACATTTTTTCCCTAATGTCCAGAGACATTTCAGCCTCATATCTGCTTGTCACATCACTCTCTCTCCACTGCATCCCTGGGTGTGAGCAACATGCGCATGTGTGAAGAAGTGGGAGGCTCTGGTTCTGCGTGTGGAGACTGATTCACACTGGCTTGCACTGGTATCCAGCTTGTTCTCATGATCAGTGAGTTCATCAGGGAGGCAATGAGTGAAGAGTGATGAGATTCATAGCTGGATACAGTGTGATTCTAGTATCAAGTTACCTGGAAGCTTTTAAACTGTTTTCTAACTATGAAATTATACATGCTTATGTAGAGAATTGGAAAATGTTAAAAATAGGAAGAGTAAAATGAAAGCCCCTTTAAACCAGAGATAATTTTAGCAATGTTTTAAATTTTTGCATATTTGTCCAATATGAAATGTACATGTGATTATACACATCTATCATACTATGTACATATGACACATTATATAATATTTTATACACACATTTATAACACCTATATATTAATATATCACATATTTAAATTGAGAAAATATGCACAACCATTGCTAAAGTTATTTAGATATAATACATGTGTTCACATATATATACAGAAACACACATGTATAAATTATTTCTAAAATTTGGAATAATAAAACTTGCATTTTGCTTTTTTATCTAATATTGTATTGCGACTTTTTTCCATGGAATTTTATATTCTTCAAATACATGATTTTTAACAACTATATGATGTATAATGCTATGATCAAAATGAGTGATTATTTTTTTGTCATTGATATTATTTTTTCATATCTATTATTATTTTAAAAGTGCTTCAAAGAACAATCTCGAACTTACATTTTCGTCTATATTTTGATCATATTAACTGTGTCTCCTTTAATAAGTCAAAACCAGGGATGACTGTGTTCTAACTTAGTGTCTCACTGAAATTGAATCAAGAAACATTTCCGAAGTGAACTCATTGAATCACTTCACAAACCTCTTGCTCTCAGAGGAAGGAAAGAAGTCTAGGAAAACGTCCCACATCCTCACCCTTGTCCCCAGAAAAACAGCTCTTTTCTCTCTGTGTTCATTATGTATCCACAGATTCAGTAAGAACCCTTGTTAACTCTAGCATTTGGGGTAGGGGCGGCACTGTAGCTATTTTAGCAGCTATTTCAATAGAACTTTTCTGTGTTGCATTCATTTATCTCAGAGGATATAACTTAGGTCACAAAGTATTTGATTCCATGTAATAAAACTTTGCTGTGCTGGAACTCAGGAGAAACACATCACAGTGTTTAGTAAACAATTCACAGAACCTCACCAGACCTCATGCTTTGAAAGAGTTTGAAATTGATAATAATTGGTTAATAAGATATCAGAATCACTGAAGAGATGAGGTCATTAATTAATACTCGATCTGATTTTAGATATGATAGACTAGAGTCATACAATTTCCAGAAACACTAGCTTTGGTTAAAGCATGGCATGAATGCAAAGTGTAATTTTCATCACCAGAGTTTTAATAATTATGTTTTGGCACAGTGAGAAAACATAAGTTTAGTTCCATGTTAGTGTTGGGGAATGAGAATTTGCAGCAATGACTTAGAGTTTCTAAGATAAAGGAAATTCAATAGTGATATGCAGATGAACTAGTTCAAACATCTTCTCTGCCAGCTTATTTGGGGGATACATGTGCAATGCATGCCTCAGAAGGCTTATTTGGAGATCTTTGTGGTGGCCCTGGAGTGGGGGACACCTTTTGCTTCAGTCAAGCCCGAGTCACAGGCCCGGCATATCCACGATAGCTGTGGACTTTTCTTCTGCTCCCTTCTATGGCTGTCCACCCTGCCTTTCCCCACCACCTACACCTCTACCCCCTCTCCTGAGTCTCTGGCTCATCTCCTCTCCTTGGTCTCCTGCAGGTGGCTTTGGCATGGTAGTCTGCCCCTTGCTTGTCCTCACTGCATCCTATCCTAGTCTGTGGGTGTCATTACCAGGGGTCAGTCATCTCATGCTAATCCCTGGCTTTACTCACTTTCTGTGTAGCCTCAATGATATGTTCAACTTCTTTGATCCTCTGTTTCTTCACCTATAAAATGAGGCTAATAAGACCAATGCCTTAAGGTTTTGACTGAAATTTGAGTTTTTACTGTTATTGACCATCTTACAGTTTGAAATTTAGTTGGGAGCTTTTCTTAAGTTAGGGAATTTGTTTTTAAGTTCCCTGTCTTATCCCTGTTGGACTCAGCACAAGGTAGAACACCTGTTGGTGGTCAACACTGACTTGTATTTGACTCTCTTTTCTGGACCTGGGTGATTTTCTATCAGCAACTTTTCTGGGAGACTCCAGCCTTCCTGACTGTGATTATGTGGGATCTGGCCACATGGCTCCAAGTCTGCAGCCTCTTGCCCATTTCATACATAAACAGTGGTGTGTTTGTACATATTTACAAACAGCTCTTTAAAAAGCCCTAATTTGAAGAATCTGTGGATTTTTGTGGTGTAAATAGTTTCACTATGGCCAATTTGAGCTGCCACCATGACATGAACTTGCTCGCAAAACTCAAAGTTTTGCAATTGACTCTCTGGAGCTGCTTGATACACAGCAAGTCAACCTCTCTAAAACTAGGAACATAATTCTGAAGTCAGAATTCAGTGGGGCTGGACTGGTGTCCCATGTGCCATTGAGCTTTCCTGAGACCCTGAGTGAAATCCGAATTCACATTTGGGGCTTCCATACCTTGATCCTGGATGTCACAATGAGAAATGCCAAAATTTACCGAGTTTTGGTAGGTTGACCACTTCATCACAAGGGCAGATTTGCTTTTCATATTATATGCAAAAAGGACCTAATTATTAACAACAGATTCTTTGGAATTATGGTCTATTCCTGCAGAAGAATTTTTCTTTTCTTTTCTTTTTTTTTTTTGGTTAATTCCAGAGAGAGGGGAAAGGAGGGAAAAAGAGAGGGAGAGAAACAGATTGCTTGCCTCCTGCACATACCCCAGCCTGGGACCAAACCCCACAGTCCAGGCATGTGCCCTGACCAGCAATCAAACCTGTGACCTTTCTGTTTATGGAACGATGCCCAACCAACTGAGCCACATCAGCCAGGGTGAATTTTTCTTTCTAAGCCATCAGCTAGCTGTGAAATGGATAAAGACAGTGCCAGCAGCAGCTGTGTCTTTGGAATGTCCTCACTGGGCTGTCAGTGTCCCATGGCTTGTGCACAGCACGGTTCTATGGCTGCCATGTGAATGCTGCCCCCCGGAGTAGTGTGATGCTGCTGCCCTTTCTGGTCTCACTCATACGGATTCCCTACTGTATTCAGGAGAAGCTGATGGCCAAATAGTGATAAAATCAGAAATGTCAGAAGTGTCTGACAGCTGGTTCTCCCCCTCAGATCTACAGAAAAGGGGTCAGCGTGTATAACTCCATGGCAGATAAATGGTCCATATTCAATCTGGTAAAGATTTATTGAGTGGTTACCACATGCTAAGTGCATAATAATGCACTAACATCATAATGCCCCTAAGTGCACAACATCATAATGCCCCAAAGTGTTCAGCACAGATTTGCAGCTGCCAGTTACCCTGCCTCAGTGTACTCTATTGTGTACCCTACTGGATACAGTGAGGGTGAAAAAGAGGCACCAAATGCAGCCACCTTCAAAGAGCTTCCTAACATTTTGAGAGACCATGATTTGTATAAATGACATTCTTTGGGAAAAAAAGTGTAAGTGTGATGTACTTTGTTTAAAGCCCAAACATATGGGAAGTCATCTATCCAGATGAATGCTGTCTGCTCTAAACTAATTGATTTTGGAAACTATAATTATTTCAATGTGGCTGCTATTGTCCCAATGGTGTTTGCATTTCCTCTTTAGGAATTAAGAATCCATGACACATTGTTTTGAATATCCAGTTAACACAACTTTTTTTTTTGAGTGTGGATTTCTTTGGTAACCTTATAGGCTTATACATAGACTCTGAAGATGTGGCAGACATCATAGGTTGACTAATCTCATATTTGTTCAGCCCCTTTTTCCTTACCTTTATTACAGAGGCTTGTAAGCTGAAGTCTTCCATCTCCTTCCTGGCTTTTGTGTGCATCTTGGGGTGATGAGGAGACAGACAATACTGTCCTTGCCAATAATTGGTAGGTGGAAGTTCTTGAGAAGAGTTCTTTTTTTTTTTTTTTTTATCGAAAGGGAAAGATTTGAGGGGAGGAAGTTTTTGGCCCTTTTCCTTTCTTCTATGCCCAAGTGTCCTCCTGGGATACCATGGGGAGTGTCAACAAGTTACAAACATGAGGACACCTTGAGGACAAAAGCCACATCTTAAGGGCAGTTGGTCAGAACAGTGGGAGGAGGTGGGATCCTGACAACATCCTGAAGTGGCCAACCCAGCCCTGAACTTTGCATCTGTAGATGTCCTGTTATATGCATAATATACCTTTGATTATTAGGTATCTGCTTATTTGGTTATCCATGACTCAGAGAGGGATGAATTCCTAACAGAGCACTGAGGACAACTGTATAAGGTGAATTCTCAACCTGTCTTGAACCATACTGTAACTATTGAATAAGCATTGCTTTTCATCTGTACAAGGTTAGGATGGTTAGCATTTTCATAAATGGAGGCAAGGGAGGGAGCTGACATTTATTGAGAGTCTCCTTTGCACCAGGCACACTTCAAATGTTTGTTCCTTTAATGAGGTCAGTTAAATCAAGAGTTGGTATTATTCCCACAGCCACCAGACAGGAGAGCTGGAGTTCAGACTGAGGCCCCAGTGACTTCCAAACCTGGCATGTGTGTGGGGTTGGGGCAGGGATAGTTGGAGGAGGGAACCATAGGGCACTTGAGGTGAAGGCAATAACAAAAGAATAAGCATAAATAAGGAAAACAATAAGAAGCTTGGCCTAGCTGGAGTTTAGGATTCATTTTGAGAAGTATAAGGAGATAAATGTGGGCAGGAAAAAACAGGCCAATGACAGAGGGTGATGAATCCTAATCCAGTGACTGGAGCCAATGGTTACGAGGAAGCAATTTCACTTTCTTTAGCAGGAAAATGATATGCTGTGCTCTTGGAAGAGTTATCTGGCACCAGGTTTCACTGTAAATAAAAGGAAATAGACTTAATCAAAACCAGATTAGATTACCTTTTAGGAGACTACTTGCCAACAAGCTATTTCTGAGATTGTAAATCTCAACTACTAGGGGGAATTATCAGCCTGTTTGGTACACAATCTCACTGCTAGAGACTTTAGGCAGGTGGGAATACCAGGACAAGTGTTCATGCAGTAAATGGAGGAGGCTTTTGCATCTTCCTTCAGTGTACTCGTAGCAACTTTGCATACTTAGTGTTACTGTTTCTCAAGATCTGATAAAGGATAGATAAGCATATTACATCTAGGACAGGAATGGAGCATTAGAAAAATCTTGGGTGATTTGAAATTATCCATGACACAAAGAGCAGAAAATTAAGTTCAATTGTCTGGGAGGCTGATTTGATAATGATGAATAACTTATGCTTAATATTTAGATAGCCTCTTTCTGGTATAGTGATAACCCTGTTAACAAAGCAGTTAAAAGTTAGCTGATCAATATGACTTTATGAAATAGATAACTTGATTCAATTTTTTAAGAGGCTTATTTAATTTGGGGATTCAGCTTTCTGAGATTTTGTCAGATTCATCATAGCATGTACAACAATTTAATTACAGAAGGAGGCTACCGAGACCAGAAGACTAAACTTAGAATTGAAGTTAATGCTATGTGAATATAATAAATTTTTTTATGCACAGGTACCAGTGACCGTCTGTTCTATCAGTTTATTTTTTCTGACCATAATAACTGATACCCATTTTCTTTTTCTGCAGATATGTTGTCTGTTAAGTCTAGACCATAAACCCTGGTGTTATACAGAAGGCATCACCAATAGATGTGCAGTGTGTTAATCATTAAGACATAATTTAGCAGATGTTTGTATCAGTTTATTTCCCTGTAAGCTAAACTAATAGAATGTTTTACTGAAGTTTTTAATATTTTATTTGAAATCTATAACCATCAGAGATGTCTATATGTTACTAGAACCTAAGCTACATTAAAGCTCTATTTAGCCCTAGAAGTTTTGGCCATTTAATATCTACAACCACCCAATCTGCTCTGAAGTCTGCTGCCAGTGGAGAGAATTGCATTCTAGGGTCCAGGGCTTGGCCTGCGCCCCTCTATAGCCTTGGGGTGAGGAAGTTCTTTGTTCCAAACTAGCACAGATCTCTCTTTTCTTAACCTAAAGAGACATTAAGTGTCCAAGAGGCAGTCATGTGACACCTTTATTGTGGTGATTCTGTGACAGTGGTGACAATGGTGACACTGTTTGTTGCTTTTCCAAGGGTCTTTTAAATTTCCCTGAAACACTGATATTGCTCTCCCAGCACGCAGCCTGTCTTAGCTCCTTTTGCTGTAACAAAATACCATAGATTGGGGGACTTAAAGAATAGACATTTATTTCTCAGAGCTCTGGAGGCTGGGAAGTCCTAGATCAAGGTGTTGGAAGATTCGGTTCTTGGTGCAGGCTCTCTTTCTGGCTTGCAGAAGGCTGCCATCTTGCTATATGCTCACATGAGCATATGCTATATGCTTCTTGCTATGTGCTAGTTATATGATTCTTTGTGGACTGGAGGGTAGAGTGAGCTCTGGTCTCTTTTCCTCTTCTTTTAAGGACACTAATTCCATTATTCTTAAAACCCTCATAACCTCTTCTAAACCTAATTACCTCCCAAAGGGGGTTAAGGCTTCAACATAAAAGTTGGGGGGTGGGGCACAAACATTCAGTGCACCGCACCCCCATTCTCATTTCTTCAGCCAGAACTTCTCCTCTTTTTCTTTATTATCCCTGTTATTTAATAAAGTAATGGGAAATTTCCTGAAATTGCTCAGATTTTTATAATCTTACTTTTTTTGTTTATTAATTTATGGAAAAGGGCTACTATGAAAGAGTTGTGGCCCCAAACCAGTTACATTTTAGAGAATTAAAGCAAATATTTGTGAGCTATGCTGTATGGGGAGTTCCTCATGATTCCAACAACCATCTTTTGCTTATATTATTTTTTATTAAGCTACTTTGAAATCTGGTCCACAGAAGTGGATCAATAGGTAGATAATAAATAAAATTACCAACAAATATCTATTTGTTTAGAATAGGGGAAAAATTACCAACAAATATTAAAATTACCAACAAATATCTATTTGTTTAGAATAAAATGGGGAACTTCAATCAGATTTTTGCAGTAGCTGGTAACAATAGTATTAAAAATATATCTTGACCCTGACCGGTGTGGCTCAGTGGGTTGTCCAGCAAAGTGAAACATCACTGATTTGATTCCTGGTCAGGGCACGTGCCTGGGTTGCAGGTTGGGTGTCCCATCAGGGCATGGATGAGAGGCAACAGATTGTTGTTTCTCTCTCACATACATGTTTCTCTTCCTTTCTTTCTCCCATTCTTCCTCTCTGTCCCTCTCTAAAATATAAGTGTTTTTTGTAGTTAAAAATAAAACAAATCCCCAAACAGCCACAATTCCTGAAATAGTATATTCATGGTAGAAATCTCAAGTAACTTAAAAAAATTTCCAAAGAAATAGTCATCCAAAAAGCAATAGAATTGGAATAGGTACATTGTTAATGATGTGGGGGATTAAAAATACTTTGTATTTTTAGTGATAATTTTAGCTTTTAACTTTAGCTCAGAAATTCTGCAAATACCTGAAGAAATTTTAGCATTGCTCACCACCTCTCCTACACATCCTCGTCAAACTACAAGGATACTATTGTTATCAGTTTTAGTGCTTGTGTTATTTTCCATGTGAAGATAGAGTTTAGAAGTGCTGTTCTTTTACTACCTTGTTTGGATAATTTTTCTTTTTCCTGGAGGGGAAGGATGACACTATGCATATTGAATTTATGGTTCGATTTTGTCTCTTTTTTTTTTAGAAAATTTCCATCAAAAGTGTAAAATACCTGAAATAGAACAAAATCTCATTGGAAAAAATGGTCTTGTAGTGGGTGCTGGTGATGTGACCTATCCCAAAAGAACAAGTCCTAGTTCCAAAGGTCTGACCTCTGTGAGGCTCAGATGAAGGTGCCGTGCTTTGTTCTGTACTGACGTCTAAACGTGCGCTTGGAAGGAATGATAATCCACTTGCAGAGTGCTAGAATTACTGTTATTCTCTATAAACTGATATTGGTTCCAAAGTTCTTGAGACTTGGAAACATGAAAGGCTGGGCATGTCACTGGCTGGGAGGGGTTGATGCATCTGCTGTGGTCTGGGGTGAAACAGAAGCCTCTTAGAATGGAATCCCATTCTCTGAGAAATCCTCTTTCATTCCCAGTGACATGGTGGGAATTCGCTGCAGACAGAGTTAGGGTTCCACCTCTCTTCTTGGGAGTGACTTCCTCTTCCTGTTCCAAACACTGGTTACTTTATTGGTGAGATCTTTGCAGTTGAAACACAGATTAAAACTCTTAATGCCCAATGTTAGGGGCTTTGGGGATGTGATTAGGTTTAGATAAAGTCTGAATGTTAAGAATAATGGGATTAGCCATTAAAAAGAGGAAGAGAGACCAGACTAGAGAAACACTGTCTGCTGAGTGGGTTCTGCCACATAAAGTGAACATGGTGTGGGCACGTGGACAAGCAGGTCTGAAACTGAGCACTGAAGACCTATTTTCTTGGAAAAAGGCATGAAGATGTTCTTTTCTGCAGTGACTGCAACCTTTCTTAGAGCCCGAAACTTTATTAAATGCTTGCCCACTGTGTGCCAGGCCCTGCGGGTACTTAACAACAAAGGGACCTGGCCGAACTCAAAAATTTATTGAGGAAGAGACAATATGCAAGGAAACAATGGAATAACAAAATAATCACAGATGGCTATTAGAGCAGTAGGGACCACAAACAGGATTCTGGGAGAGAGAGAAGAATCTTGTTTCAGACTCATTTTAGGCAAAGTGCTTTTGGAAGGCCTGCCTGAGAAGGTGGATCTCATTGTGAGGCATGGGAAAGCCCCGCAGTGGGTAGAACCAGAGGGAAGTGTTCAGACAGAGGGAACAGCAGCTACAAAGATGCTGAGGCCCTTTTCACTCTGGAAATGATTGAGATCACTCACTGTTGAAGAGCATACATGTCTTTCATTTAAAAAAATTTAAATATATTTTATTGATTATGCTATTACAGTTGTCCCATTTCCCCCCTTTTATTCCCCTCCACCCTGCATACCCTCTGTCTGCCCACATTTCCCGCCTCCCTTAGTTCATGTCCATGGGTTGTACATATAAGCTTTTTGGCTTCTACATTTCCTATACTGTTCTTAACCTCCCCCTGTGTATTTTCTACCTACCATTTATGGTACTTATTCCCTGTTTTTAAATTTATTGTTGTCCCTCTTTTGCTTGTGCAAGGAGGCACAGTGTATCTATCTATGCCTCCAGCTTGGCTGGAAGTCACTGACATCTTTTAGGTAATTATTTTTCTTTAAGAGGCTTGCTCTTGTGGGTAATAATTAACTCATCTGCTCTTGATTTTGGCATTAGGAGTGGGTAAAAATAAGGGCTGATTTTCAAATGTTATGTCCTGGACTCAATAAAAAGAGTGCTAAGCTTTCTGTTTTCTTTTGTTTTTTTCTCATGGGGCTGTTTTTCAACCAGAAACAAAATATGATTTTAATGTTAAAATATGATTAATAAGAAAAACACACACGTACATGTTTTTTCCCTTTTCTTCTACTCAACATCATGAATATAGGCTTATTTTAAAAGTAGGTGTGAAATATAAATACGTATGTCACTGAAAATCACACAATTTGAAGGGCTATAATCCTTCCCTTGAAGAAACCCATCAAATAAATATATTTTATAAAAGAAAAGCCATTTTCATTTACTTTGTTGTTTTTCAATAAGTTCTGAATAATGTTTGAAGTAAGGTGGCATTTAATCTTTTGGATAAAGAGAGCAATGCGTTGCTTTGAGTTTCAAACTCAGACAGACTTCATTCTTTTCTGAAATAACATAGTTCTTTTTCCTAAACTATTGCAATTGGGTTATGATGCTACTTTGACAATAACAGAATTAAAAATATTAGTTTTAGAAATTATTACTTAATGTGTGAAAGGGAACTTTGTATTTAAATTAGAACAATGAGTGTGCTAAACTTGTCATAGAATCTTACTATTATTTGTAGTAAATGGATATTTATAATTTTGGAAATATAGTGGATGTACTTTTCAAAACACTGCTATTATTGGCTGTCATACTAAAGAACATACTAAAGTGATGGAATACACAGGTACGTGGTTGTGAAATATGGATGGTAGGTCCACTGATTTGTCTCCAAAATGCTACTTTGTCAGAGATGGTTTATCTTATTCGGGCCCAAAGGATCTATTCTCTCAGTGTACCAGCAAAAGGAAATGTGCAAAAAGAAATGTTCCTTGGAATGAGTTTGTTTTAAGTCATTTTAGCTCAGGGTGACAGATATTGGAACAGCTAAATGGAAGTGCCTGGATGAAGGATACAGCTGATACAGAGGGCTGATGCATTTTCCCCTTTTATTGTGCTTTCTGAGAGATGTGACTTTCTTTTGCACTTCAGTACTGGGGAATTGCAATAATTTCTTTGTGATTCTGCTTCAAACTCTGAGCTTGTAGAAGATAGGAAGCAGCAGGCACAGGGACAGGAAGGAAGGGAGCATAGTGCTCAGTGTGGTGGACTGTCAGCGCCTGTCCCACAGTATGGACTTATTGGAAGTTTCTTCATGATGGTCTCTAGTTCCTCAAGTCTCATGCACTTGGTAACTGGATACAGTAATCCACAATAATTCTGAAACTGCTTCTGCTCAGGTTACCAAGGCCCTCTGCTCCCCACCCATCTCTGGAAGCCGCCCTGCTCTGACTAAGCCTTCCTGTGGCTTGTTCTGAGCCACAATGTCAGTCGTCTTTTTGAGTTCTATCAGGATAACTACCAAATCTGTATCAATTCCATTTTTTTTAAGGTTTCAGGCCAAGGTTTCCAGTTGCCTATGAACTGATTTATCTGGGAGATTTTCAGACATCAAAGTTAAACTGTCCAAAATGTCAGGGTTTTTTTCCCCTCAGCTTAAAACTTAACTGACTTTTCTGTTCCCAATCATGGTGGATGCTTACCAGTCACCCATTTTTTTGCAGTTGGCTTTGACTACAACTTCTTTGTACTCACTAACTTACCAAACTCTAATGATGCTATTGCATAAATATCCTAAATCTATTAATAGTTGAATCTTTGCCTTCTCTTCTGCTTCCAATCTCTTATGCATGGAGTCACCAAATTTTCTCTCCCCCCCAAAAAACATATCTGGTTCCTTTATTCTGTTGTTGGAAGTCTTTACTGGAGTTCCCATCCACCTTAGCTGTGTATGGGATGAAGTTCAAACTGGGCGCACCATAGAGTCCTCTACAGTTGATCCTAGTTACCTCTTACCTGAGTTTGATTAAACAAATACTTATGATGCACCTAATGTGTACCAGGCCCAGAGGAAATACAGATGGATAAGACACTCTCAGGGAGCTTGCGGTCTGGAGGGAGAAATGGACAGCTAAGCCAGTGATTCAAAAATAACAAGTTCTGTGATGAAGACATCTACCACCCACGTGTTATACCCCAGTTGCAGTGAACTTCTGTTTCCAAAGCAGGCTGAGCCTCTACTGTTTTATATTCATGTTTCCTTCCTGGAATTTCCTTTCTTCCTTTTTTTTTTTTTGCATGGCAAATTCCTGTTCAGTTTTTAGGAGCCCAGAGCATCCTGGGTGAAGCTTTTCTTCCTTCTCCAGTGTTTGCTTCCCTTTTCCCAGGCTCCAAGTGCCTGGGCTTCATGCTGCCATCATCTTGCTCATGTGAGGGCTGGATTGTCTTTTTCTTTGCTGTCCTCATGTGCCTGGCACTTGCAGATGCCCAATGTCTGTTCATTGAATAAATGAGTCTCATTTGGCTCAATATCTCCTTTAAGACCTAAGTATCATGGCTGGAGGGGTGAACATCCCAGCTCGCTGGAGATCTTTAGCTAGGCGCACACTGAGGTGTCAGGCTACCTAGATGAAACCTTAGAAAGCAAGATGGAACAAAAGGCCATTTTCTTCCTTCTACCCTCCCTTCCTTTATTCCTTATTTTATTCTTCTAGCAGAGAGAAGAGGACCTGGAAAAGACTATCAGTATATTATTTAGGGGCTAGAGAGGTTGGTTTCAGAGCTGCCTGAAGAAAGGTGCAGGAAGCAAGGAAGGATGAGATTATGAACTGAGTCAGGGAAGCCCCACTCCTGGGAGAAACAGCTGTGCTGTCCTGTCACTGAATTTTCCAGTTCATTGATGCTGACTGAACAGCTTTCCTCAGGATTATGCTTCTACAACATTATTTATAATGGCTACACAGTCTTCTGTATGTGGATGTCTTGTACTTTACTTGCCTGAGTCTCTATTATAGGGAATTCAGATGGCTGTTTCTTTTGCACTTTTCAAAAAGCAGTTCCAAAAGTTGTGAATGTTGGAGAGGTGGGGCCACTGTGCAGCACCTCTCAAGGGCCAGCTCCCTTCTTGGAACAAAATTTGCAGCTGCATCTCTTGGCTTTTGCAAGGAAGGTTGCACCTTGTAGCCATTCTGTGCCTCTGGTGTCATGCATGCTGGCCTGGACATTCTATGTCCTAACAATAGTATTTTTTTTTAGCTCTGTAACACATATTAGTATTTCAAAACCACTCTTGTCACTTCTATTGCACTATGAAATATTTGGGTTCTATATTTGTCTTTAACGTAGAATCCCTGGCCCAGTTCAAGATGCCTTTCTCAGTTATTTTTGTTGGATACCCCCGATTTACACTCTAGCCTGTAATATGAATCCAAACAGAGATTTTTAGTGCAATGTGGGGAGACAAGAGTTTGTCTGAACTTGGGTACTTTTGACCAGTTAGGTATGAACATTGTAGCTACATTCCCACCCCAGCTGGGTGCACTGCTATTCAATTCTCACACTAATTACCTGGAGGCAGCGTTAGACCCCACGGGTCCTACACAGACAGTGGTCTCTTCAGATGCCAGCTGCTAGTTCCATGGTCCCCAGGATTTGTGTTTCAAAATTCACTAAAAGCCTCTCAGAACTCATGAAGGCCCTATACCCATGGTTACAGTTTTAACACTAAGTCTAAACAAAGCTTGAGGTCAGAGAGGGAATGCCGAACTTCCATGCTTTCACCTCATGGAATCAGGGTGTGTTACCCTCTGGGCATATCCAAGTGTTCATCAATCAGGGAGCTCCCCTGAGCCTTGCTGTACAGAATTTTTCTTGGTGTTTTAGCACATAGGCATGATTGATTGATTAAATCATTGGCCATGTTATTTTATTTTATTTTTTAAGGTTTTGGTGAATTTCTTTTCTTTTTTAAATTTTATTTTAATTGTTCATGTACAGTTTTCTGTCTTTTACTCCCATCCCAGCCCACCCCCTCAGCCCTCCCCATCTCCCTCCCATTTCCACCCCCTCCCTAGTTTTTGTCCATGTGTCCTTTATACTTGTTCCTGTGAACCCTTACCCTTTTCCCCTGAAATTCCCTCCCCTCTTGCCTCTGATCATTGGCCATGTTATTGAACTCAATCCCCAGCTCCTTTTTCTTGGAGATCCAGGGCTCCAAGTACAACCCTCTAATCATGTTCTTGGTCTCTCTGGTGACTAGTCCCCATCCTGAAGCATCCAGGGGCCCACCAAGACTCACCTCACTAGCATAAGACATGGCTATCACTTGGGAAATTCCAAAGTTTTTTGACATTCTGTGCCAACAACCAGGAGAAAAGACCAGATATATTCTTTGTTATACTGCAATTATGAATTAAGTTGCTCAGTGATTCCCCTGAATAGACTGATATAAACTGGAGACAGAGAAATATAGCCACAAGTAGCCCCATATGGTTATTAGAGTAAATACTGGTACGGAGGAATTAAAAGAAAGTTGCTTTTTTTTTTAAGACAGGTTTTATTTATTTAACAAATAGTATATGGTAACAACATATGTATAGGAAGGTCATCCTGAACAAACTACAACCACTCTGGCCCTATAATGAAGAAAGTATGATGATAAAACATGATTTTTAAAGTTAGAGAATTCTTGTCAATGTACTGTTATATTCTTACAATAATAAAACTGAAAGGGGAAATCTACCCAATTATAGAGACTGCCCTTGTTTACTTTCCATTTCTTTGCTACTATGGGGATAAGATGAAATTACTATCTTCATTCTGAGATTGACATAGAGTACCACTGAATACAAGATCTTTCTAAAACCAGTTATTCTATTCCTTTGTAACCTATTCCACAAAATCATAAAGAAAGTTCTTTTTAGCTACCAGCATGTGGCACCATTTAGAAATGACAATGAGGTTATCATTTTAGAGTGATTTAAAAAGATTGCTTCAGGTTTAGTAACTGGACCAGGTTGTTTGGGTTTTTATTCTTTGGCAGAAGATAAAATTCTAAGTGTTACTAGCTTAGTAAGGGTGAGGTCTGCTCTGAAGGGGACAGGTACTCAGCTGGTTAGGGAAGGAGCTGTATAAAGTTTCAGGTCCTTGGCTTTTGGTCTGGGGCTCTGTCAGCCAGAAAATATTGCTTTGATCACAGGTGGTAGGTGGGGGGCCAAACTCTTTGGAGTCAGGGGGTGTGGGTGTGTAAGGAGGGCTCCATGTACAGGGCAGTGGCTGCCAGGCAGGGGCACTAGGGGGTTGGGCTGGGCTTGGCAGGTCAGCACCAAGTGAGACTCCAGGTGTTGGTCATGGTTTTGTTACTGGAGGAGGACTGGGATCGAGCCAGGTGCATGGTCTGGAAATAGGATTCTTCTGCGATGTTACAGGAAAGGAATTTCAGGAACACACAGAAGGATTTTAAACAATGGTGGCAAGATTTTTTAGAGTGAAAAGAGATAGTATGCCTTTGGAGGGTAGAGACTGGGCAGGCTATAGTAGCGGCTGCTTCAAGGTCCTTGCTAAGCCTCCATATATTTTCCTGGATTCCTAAAAGAGCAGACTTTCTTTCAACCTACCCAGTCTCTTTCCTGGCTATTCCTGGGTTGTACGTATGCCCTCCCCCATCCAATCCTTCTCCTGGATCTTCCAGGGTTTCAAGTGTTCTTATTCTATTGGATCTTTTCCCCAGGTTTTTCCAGGCTAGTCCTCTCCCCCTTTGTGGTTACCATTTGGCTTCTACTGTGCATGCACTCAGTGAAAGGAATTTCCCGTTTTCATTTTCTCCCTCCCCCCGTTAATCTGCAGAACAGTGCCAGTTACCTCTGGGGTAGTTGTAAAACTATCTTTCCTGCCTAGTTGACTATGCAGGATGTTGTCCAAAGTGATGGCAATTGCTCCCAGGGGTCCCTGTGAAACTGCTGTTTCCCTATTTAGGATTAACCAGATGTCTGGATTAACCAGATGCCTGGCTCCTTTCTCTTTCATTAATAACTAACTATTTGCCCACTGTAACAGTTTCACTGCTTTAAGCTGTGTGATCTTGGGTAATTTTCACTACTTAGAAGCTGTGTGATCTTCTTAACCTTTCTGTACCTGAATTATTTTCTCTGTAAAATGGTATGATAATACACACTTCATAGTGCAATTATAAGGATTCCGTGGGGTAATCCATGTAAAGTGCTTAGAGCAATGGCTGGCACCATAACGAGCAGTCGGTGAACATGAGCTTTTATGATGCTGACCTGCTGAGGAGCCTCTTAAAATGCAAAAACCCTAAATTTTCTTCTATTAGAAAATACACATCTATAATCAACATGAAAAAAATCTGTCAATTTCAAAAAACTATAACTAGGAAAAGGAAAGTTACTTCAAGGCCCACCTTCCAAAATAAGCAAATTTAGTGGCTGAGTATATTTTTCTGGTCTTTACTTCTATGCTTTATTTTACCTAGCTGTAATAATTTTATTTTTGATTTTTCATTCATAAATAGAACATTAAATTTTTCATTTTTATATCTTTTATGAGCCTTATTGTCATAGCCACATATAAGTAGAACATCATGTAAATTAAAGCATATTTTATCTGTAATAACATTAATAACTATCATTATACTTGAGTGTCATTTAAATAAAGGATCCATGGACAAAGCCAAAGGCGGGAAGGATTGAGGGTGGGAGGGGAAGTGGTGGCGGGAAAGCAGAGACAACTGTAATGAACAACAATAAAAGTAAATAAATAAATAAATAAATATTAGGCTCTAGGTATTTTATAGACTTTCCCACAAATATCTGAACAGCCTCGGATGTTTTTTCTGTAATACCCACTTTAAAGTCGAACCTGATGCTGCATAGCTCATGCTTACCAGAGCTGTGCTGAACAGTGGGTGTGATTCTGAACAGGGGATCTGATTGTGAAGCTTGTCAACTTTCCACTGTCCCATGTTCTTTCAGTTTTCACTACTTTAAATAACAAGGTGAAGTATATTTTCACATTAAGAATTTTATAACTTCTCTTTTCTATTTCCTAAGGGCAACTTTGGTAGATCTTCTTTAAACAGCATAATTGTTTCAATCAGAAAACAAGAGTGAAGCAACTTAAGGTCTGAAAAAGGGAACATGGAGAAAACTGGGGATCAATGTATTTTCTCAAGGTATTTCCTCAGGTTCACTGAGGAAATAGGGGCCTAGCCCTAATAACTATGTCCAAATAATGTTCTGTTCTTTTTCTTGTGTTAGTTATTAACTATTGCTATAATTATATCATTACTATCACAACTACTCCTTTCTTCAAGATGTATCTTCAGATCTTAATGTTGATGTCCCAGTAAAATTTCTACTAGAAAGTATTATTTCCCATTGTAAGTTTTTTTCACCTAAATCAGTCTATCTGAGGTGAGTTCTATAAACATGCTGTTCTGTGGGCCCTGACACATTTCTAGATGAATCAACTGGGAAACCAAACACTGGGGTTCACAGAGATGCTAGCTGCCAAGTTAGCCACCTCCAGCATGGCCGAGGGCTTCCTACTGTTTTAAAGTCCAGGGAAGGTAACGAAGTATAGATCTACTTTCTGGAAAAGTACAAAGTTGGTGACTGTGACACTCTACACAGGGAACTGTGACAAGTGCCGTAGGTACTTCAGGCAAGGTACTCCTGAAGAAAGAAAGGGAAAATCATAGACGATTCTCAAAACATTTTTTTCATTAGGAAAAAGATCACTACTTTTGTCTCCAGGGTTATGCTGTGTTTTCTAAGCCACATATATTGCACAAGAGAAAATGACTAAGCTTTGGATCTATTGTTGAATTAAAAAATCAAATTATCCATATGGACAAAGACAAAGGGGGTAGGTTTGAGGGTGGGGAGAGGTGGGGCAGAGGGCCGAGATGGGGTGTAAATGGAGACAACTGTACTTGAACAACAATAAAACACACACACACACACACACAAATTTAAATAAATAAATAAATATCAAATTATCCATGTCAAAGGAGAGGAAAACCTAAAGAAAGGGGGAGCTACAGGTAGAAAATAAAAATTGCATCTTAAAAATTTCAGGGTAGTGGGAGAGGCTATATAGGGACTAAATGGTAATGGAAAATAATACTATAAAAATCATTAAAAATTTCAGGAATGAACATTAAATTCTGTGTACAATTAAAAATTATACCACTTCAAATACAATTACAAAAACAAATTTCACCTGAATATTTTGTGTCCAATTATGGGATTTAATGAAACAGATTTAAAAAAATTATTGCTTATTTTTATCCATGTGTCAAACATTAATCTACCAATGGCATTCATAAGGGTTCATTTTTATTGTTATAGATAAATAATTATAGCAATTATAATTAACTTTCTTATTACTCAAAAACTCTGAATAATGTGAGCACCTACTGATATACGAGACACAGAATAATATACTGCCTTTTAAAATACTGCCAATTTAACATATTTTGATAATTAGTAGTAAACAAAAGTGCTTAGGAGGAAAATTTCTGGAACCATCATTGAGAAAACTAAGTAGTATAGCTCAGATATTGTTAAGCTTATTTTTATAGCTTTATTCGAAGGATGTTCATGACTTCAAGAGGCTACTTCACAGTGATGCAGTAGATGTCAAGTGCCTATGCCATATTTAAAGCATCAGTACCTAGTTCCATAAGCTGGGGTCTTGGAAAGCCAAGTGCAGCTTATATATCCATGATAGTCATTAAGATAAAAACATACTAATGGAACCAGAAAATCCAATAATTGGCAAGACCTTGAAAGACCTGACTCCCTTCCAAATCAGTTATCATTTTTATGGCATTCATGTAATTCTCTTTGCTGAAAAAAAAAATATGCTGATGTACTAAATTTTGAACCAGGCTGAGTATATTGTCTTGTTTTATCAAAATGACTGTTAAATTTTTAAATTTAACTTTTCTTAGAGACAATATGTTGAAATCTAGGCTTTGTTTACAGTCAAAATTTCCAGTCACATCAATAGAGAAAAGAATACACTGCTGTAATCCAGACCATTATTCAATGTGCATATTGTCTGAGGAAGGAGTTGGAAGCCTGTAGGTTGTCAGTGAGACGTTGTTGACAAGGTCCCAAGAAAGAGAAGATTTGAATTCTGTTTCAGCTCTGTTGCTCATCTGTTGAGGATCTTTGGGTATCAGTTGACATTTTTTAAACCTCATTTTTTCATCTTTAAAGAACACAATGAGTCCTGACTTGTGTGGTTCAGTGAATTAAGCACTGGCCTGCAAACCAAAGGGTCATCAGTTGGATTCCCAATCATGGCACATGCCTGGGTTGCAGGCCAGGATCCCAGTAGGGGGTGCACGAGAAGCAAACACACACTGTTATTTCTCTCCTTCTCTCCCTCCTTCCCTTCCTCTCTGTCTAAAAACATAAATAATAAAGAAATAAATAATAAAAATCTCAAAAAAAGAAGCTGGTCTTTAAAAAAAAGAACACAGTGATGCCTGCTTTGGTGAATAATGCTTACATTTGGATGGCATTTTACTATTATCTTTTAAATGGTGCATGTTGAGATCAAATTTATGTGTTTTATATCAACTACTAATATCATCTTATATTTCTTATAGATATACTGTTTACATGTGCTGTTGCAGGGTAAAATACCTGTAAGTAGTCTCTGAAATGCCAAACCATAAATGTGGAACAAGCTGCCTTGGGAGGAAATCAACTGCCCATGCAGGAGGCTGACAGACTGAGCACCCAGACTTGCAGAGGAGGCTCCAAGATCAGGCAGGTAATTGAATGTGTTGACTTGTAAGATTGCTAGCAGGCTTGAAGGTCTGTGGGAGTAATCTTTGAACACTGTAAAATGTTGTATAAGCTAAAATATAATTGTTAAGAAAGACACAGATTAAAATGTGATCTTCTAAGAAAAGAGTTTACTCATAGAAATTCTGGAAAAAGAATTCATCCTTTTTGTAATGTTTGAGAAATCATTTAACTGTTGGGTTTGGGTAATGCATCTGTGGTTTTTTATTCTTTATTTTATTTTATTTTATTTGCTATGTATTACCTAACAGAGCTCATTTAAGAGAATAAACACAAATGTTTCAGTGCTTCCTTTCTTACGCTTCTTGTGCCACCTCACATGCTCTTTATTCTCATTTGTTCAGCAACTTTTGGACATTTTGGTCATTTAGAGACCAGTGAGTGACAGTCAGATCTCCCTATGATCATCTGTGAAGATACAACCTTAGTCAAGCTATTTTCATTGGACTATTTCAAAAAGGGTAAATGAAAATATCAACTTGCTGCTGTAATTCAGATAAAGTGTTTGCTATTTCTTTAAAATCTAGGGAATTAAATGAAAATTTTGAAAGAGAATTTTTTTTCAAGGAAAGGTTATGACAGAAGACATACAGTTATGTCACAAATGGAACTCTGTCTCTTCACTTTGCAGTGATGTTTCATACAAAGTCTAAGCTGAGGAGGTGAATGAGTTTATGCTAGAGTTTGTGTAAGAACTGGTTATGGATCCAGGCCATAAGGAAATCACTTATTTGGTTTGGAAGACAGTTAGAGAAGAGGAGAAAATCAAAGGCAGATACACTAGTTCTTTTGAGATATTTGTTACAAGGCCAGCATGTAGCAAATGCCACTGTCTGAGAGGCACTGTGCCAGGCATTTTACGTGTATTACCTTACTTGGTCCTTGCTATAACAATTACTATTCTCAGACTGAAAGAATATTTTCAGTGAAAGGGAGCAGTAGTAAGATTGTTGGGTGAAATGATGGAGGGCTATCATTTGGTTCTGCATAAAAACCAAGGGTAGCCTGGATGCACCTCCTCTGCCCCCATAGCTCTCCAGGCCTGGGCTGCTGGTGTGTCTTTCTAGACCAGTGCTCCCCCTTTGTACACTCTTACTCAAATCTCTGTCCTCCATCAGTGACCAATGACCCCAGGAAAGAGAACGATTGGTCAGTCAAAAATGCCCGGTACCATTTGTGACTTACTTGATGTCCAGCTTAACCCATCATCAGTAGAAAGTTTGAAAAGTATACTTTACTCAACAGGAAACTTCCTTGTGACATAAATAATCCCTGTCACCAATACTGTCACAATAGACTCAACTGAGACATTGGATGGAAAGTGGGACTAGACAACTCTTCCTCCCCTTACATCCATCTCAATATTTTTGACTATATATTAGCTGAAAAGTGAATAGGCTTAGTTACTTTGGAAGTCCACCCCGGCTTCTTGGAAGAAGACTAGTTATTTTCTGAGATGGCTTTGGCTTGGTTCAAGCCTAATCATTTGCTAAGCCAAAGCGGCTCAGAAATAAGTGAAAATTCCTATCAGAAAATATTTTCATATAACCAAACTGAAGCAAATTAGAAAGGCATAGATTATGTGCTATACAAATTACACTAGAAAAACACAGTGATAGACTCATTGTAGATTGTATATCTACTTTCAAGGCTTTTTTTCTTCTTCCATTTTAGTTTTCAGTTGAAGCCACACAGAATATTTTATTTTTAGAGTGATTTAGATGAAATAACCAACCATTTATTGAGCACATATTCAGTGAGCCTGACAATATAAATATGCAGATGTAGAAATAAGTGAATTTTGCTTGTCTGAGGGCAGCAGTAGACGGCTGGTGGAAAGCTGGTCTGTTTAGAGCCATCCAAGCATTGACTCAGGTATTGGGCTGGGTGGGGCCAATTCCAAAGCAGGCAGTTTTCATGAGAAACAGGAAAGAACTATGGAATCCAACTCTGCAGTTATACACTGATGAGTTAAATACACAGAGCCTAAGGTACAGAGCCACAAATTCAGAATCAAGTAGAAGTGAAGCAAAAAGTTGATCAGAAGAGTGGGGTGTTCTGCAACTTACTTCAATATAATGAATCTTTTACATGTATTTGGTGCCCAGGAAATATTTGTTGGTTGAATGAATGGATATTTGGAGAATGATTGCCTGAGAGGTTTGCCTTTTGAGGTCTTGGTCATGATAATAGGGTACACTGAATGGGGTTTGAGAATGATAGGAAGAAGAGAAAGCAGTCAGGTGACAGATCTGAGTTGTGCGCTTAGATGTGTGAGCGTGCATAATCACGAAATGGAGGACTGTTGGAAAACTGGACACCAGGAAAGTGTTTATGGAAAGAGGTGGAGACTGAGGGAGATTTCAATGCACAATTTGGGGAATAACATCCCAAAGTGGAAAGCAAATAAGTGGTAAAAATATGGCAGTAGGCAAATAAGGCACCAAAGAAGAGCCTTATGCCGCCAGAACATGCAGTGTGTGAAGAAGCTAGAAAAGCATTTGGAGACCAGAATGGGGAGGGCTTGAATTTCAGACTGAGGACTCTGAGCAGAATCACTCCATTTTCTTATCAGAATCAGTTTGAAACTGGAAGGAATATATGAGTGAGTTCTATGAGGTGTTTGGCACATGTTACAGCATAATGCAACACTCACAACTGACAATTTCCCTTGGAGGGTAGAAATGTTGTTGAAGTGTTACCAAATGAATGAAAGAGTAAAAGAGGGAAAAATTTAAATTATTCACACAAATTCTATAAGATTGGCCTATTTTCTTTCTTAAGGGCTACAAAATATAAAACAGGACAGCCCTGAAAGTACGTGCAAAGCAAGCTAGAGACCTTTTGCTGGCTCAGCTCTCACGGACATGAGATGAAAGCCAGCGGCCACATGCAAGTACAGGGTAATGGCAGTTTCCCCATCGTAAGTCCTTAACTTTAAAAACACACAGTTTAAAAATCTTCTAGGTGCAACATTCACATTGGGATGTATTGTTTTAAAACACCAGATACCAGTTAGGTCCCTTACACTCTTTATCAGCAGAAGGACTTTGCAGGGGGCTCATGCGACACATTTCTTTCCTCCATTTTCTAAAGCAAAATTTTTGTTTAGTAGGAAGCTGTCACCATTTGGAGGATTTATTGTAATTAAAAAGCCTGTTTTTGCTGGAATCGTTCTAGTTTAAAATTGTTCTTATTCTCATTTTTCCAATTTCCTCTGCAGCAGTCAGGAGTATAGGGAGCAGGAAAAGTAGAAAAAAGAAAGGAGAATTTTATCCAAATAATGATAATGAAGAGGTGAACATTTATCAAACCAGATATCTTTGCCTTAATGAGTACACATGAGCATTTTTTGGAGGGAAAAGCAGCAAAGTTCAAAATGGGTGTCATGAGAGCCAAGGTCTGGGAGGTAGAGTGCACACAGGGGGCTGGGTGAGTCTAGCTGGTGCCCCTTGTGCATTCCTACAGATGCTTTCTCGGGAGAGATTCCTGCCTTAGCACACACAGAAGCTTCCTGCCGGGGGCAGATCGTTGACTCAGTATGCAGTCTTCTAAGTGGTGTGGGGTTTGTCTAAATATCTTGCTTGGAATCCAGACTCTCCCATCTGTTTCTGCCTTTCTTTTATCCAACTTCTTGCTCACTTTATGATCTCCTCCCTTATTTTGTTCTTGGAATTTGTGCTTTCTAGTTCCCAGATCATTATTTTACTCTCGCCTACTATTCTGCCCTGACTTATACCATAGTGTCCTGTACACAATGCAGATTTATTAGGGATTTGTGGAACAAATAGACCAATATCACATTGATGTTTTCTTTGATGTGCCTAATTGCCTGGAGACTTGAGGCTGCTGCAAACCTCCCCAGTTTGCATCTGTTCTTGCCTGGGGGGCTATGCTGAATATGTACCTGGCCTTTTTCTCTGCTTTGCTTTTCCTTTTATCTATAGTTTGCCACTGGAAAAAGTGTAGCTGCTTATATTTGACTTTACTGGCGGTCAAGAATATGTGATTTTTGGTCCTTACTCTTTTACTGAGACCTAAGACCAAGGATAAGTCATTTAAACCTGCAGCATTTCAATTTTCTCTTCTACAAAACAGAAATGCCCCTGATGTCTATAGGATTCTGGAATGTCTAGTCTAAAATCTTGTCACTGTAAGAATTTCCTCTAAATCATTCCTGTCCCATCATAATGTTTGATGACATAAGTTTAATGGCATTGAGATGAATGGCCATGTTTCCTTTTTGCTTTGAAAATGACTAATGACTTTATGGAGTGGTGTTTGTTAGAAAGCTTAAAGGAAGTATTATAAAGATAATATGTTGGGTTTTCTCTTATCAGTAAGCTGCTTTTTCTCACTCTACTTCATCAGTCATTATGATTCCAGGAAAGGGGACAGGACAAATGCCACTTTGGGATGGATGATGTTATGACACAGGGTAAGTGTCTTTTTCACAGGCTTTTTCTGGTCAGTGAATTGTGGGAAGGGGAAGGAAGGCGGCCACCAGACCAGTGTGCAGCATTAATTCCGTGCTGAGCCCCCATTTTAGAAACAAGGGTGTTGGGTAGATGGGAGCAAAGACGAAAACAAGCAGGTCTTTGCTCCATTCACCCACTGGGGCCTGAAGGGGCATCAGGAACATACTGCAGCCACATTAGAGTAAATAAAATGGCAGTTGGGCATATTTAAGCAGAAGGTCTGATTTGGGTGACCAAGTGCCTGTTTTGACCTTGGGTGACCTGGAAGAGTCTCACTGTCCTCATGTGTCCCAAGGAGAGGCAGGGTGGCTGATGCTGGAACCACCAGGAAAATACCCAGGAGGCTTGCAGTAGGGAGCATTGCGTCCTCATGATGGCTGTGGGAAATGAAATGGGACACCTATTGCTTGTCAGAGCCAATCCTAGAACAAGGTCATGTCAACAGCTGAGAAGGATGTCAGGCCTGACAGAGACAACTCCATGCTTGAGAAGCCCAAGAACAGACATGAGCAGTGCGAGAAAGAACCAGAACACTACATTTTCTTTCCTTTCTTACGGAGGACAGCAGGTCCCAGAGAGCAGTTCCGGACCTGCTGGCCCACAGACCTCAGGCTCGTGCACCCCTCACCCACACAGGGAAATGGCAAGCTATGTGTCTTTACTGACCAGGTGCCATCGTAGCAGGACACGTGGGGAAAGGGGCATGCCCCTGAAATGGCAGCTGTCGCAAGGAAGGAGATAGTTGGAAACCTTCCAACTTTTGTGTGAACTGGTAAGTTTAGAAGGCCTTTCTCCTCCTCACTATCCAGCCATGTTTGATGGGGTGAAAGACCAAGGAAAGAAGGATCAATAGTAGAACATGAACAAGACAGATATTCTTTGCTCACCAAGTACATTTTCAATCAATTATGGAGGAATATTAAGAGGAAGCTGGCCTCCCCTGACATTTCCCACCCAACCGGTGCATCTGGCTGCTTGTCTTTCTCTGTGACATCTCTGTTAGGTAACCCGAGCCCCATCGTGTTAGGGAGAGAAGAGAAATACCGTGCTTCCCCATGGCCAACAGTGCATAGGAAGGGTGGGGGTGGGGGCTGAAGGCTCAGGCAATGATGCTGTCATTGCTGTTACAGGTCTAGTTAGGCTCCCTGTCTGCAGAAGCTGCTTTCTGTTAAAGGGTTGCACATAAAATAAGAGAAAAAAGCAGCTTTGATGCATACTACTTGTCTTTTGAACATACAGGTGATCACTAAAATTCACACACATTTTCTTGGGTGAAAATGGGAAAGGGTGACAGACCTCTTATTGCTGTACGAAGGCAGGGGTCCCCAGCCCCCAGGGCCAGGGACTGGTACCAGTCTGGACCTGTTAGGAACTGGGCCCCACAGCAGGAGGTGAGCGTGAATGTAATGCGCTGGGATCATCCTGAAACCATCCCCTCTCTACCCCAGTCTGTGGGAAAACTTTCTTCCATGAAACCAGTCCCTGGTGCCTAAAAGGCTGGGGTCACTGTTCTAAGGAACTGATCTGATAACAGTGGAAATCTTGTATGATGAGTTTAATTTGTTTTTTTTTTAAATCCTCAACATCATGTTTTTGTTATAACTATTAAGCCAGGAAATGGCATTGTCAATCTCATCCTGAGAGAAGACACGCTACAATGAGAGAGGGAGGCACAGTAAAGACAAGAGAGACCTGAGCAGGGAAGGAAATGTAGCTTTAAAAATTCCCCTGCATTGGAGTAATTTTCTTGGCATAGACTAGTGCTCTCATAATAAAAAAATAGCTATCATTCTCCTTTCCCCATGTGGCAAAACAGATTCTGTCTCTATGACGAGGCACTCACTGTTCAGCCGAGCAACCAGCTGTACAGCCAAACATCTCAACAGCCAACTATCTCCTTGGCTAGATTTTCCTCTCTGCTGGGGACAGTGCACCCTGGGGCAGGTGGATGTTGTGCTCACTTCTGAGCAGCAGCTTCTGGGACAGGAGTATGCTTGGAAGGGAAGGGGGGCCAGAAGAGGCACAGAGAGAGACAGGCAGACTGAGAGAGACAGAGATAGAAACAGATTCTTTCTCCTCCCTAGCCTGTACTGACCTCATGCAATACCATAGAAGACATGGGCATTTAGAGTGGAGACCCACCCTCTTAGCTGCCCCTGCAGAGGTCCCGGAGGCTGGGTAGAACCATCAGTCATGCTCTAGAACTTGCAAAGGAAAAGGAAAGGTGTTTGAGCTCAGGAACTTTATGTGCTTGTGAGTAAGAGGATGACATGTGCTTTGTGCTTTTGAGCTCACAAAGCTCTTTCTTGGATTCTGTTGCATTTGCTCCTCATATCCACCCTGCGATGTTGCCCAGACAGGTATTGCTATTATCCTCTTATATAGAAGAGGAAATGGAGAGTCTTGGAGTCAACTAACTTGCTCACTCATCCTACCCGTAAATGGCAAATATAGGATTTAACTCAAGCTGGCTAACTCCAAGTCTTTCTACGATGTCATGCTGCTGCTTACAGCATAAATCCAGGGCATATGACTCAATAGAGACCTGGTAGAGTCCATAAATCTGGGTCCCTGAGGAAAACTAGGAGGCATGTTTGCAAGGTTGGGGTGCAAACTAGGCTGGGGTTCAAGTGAATGTGCGGTTCTGCCTCACCAGACAGCAGGTGCTCTTTGACACCCCAAACAGTTCCCTTTAGCCAAGCTTGAGGCTAATAGAAATATATGACTTCTGGGGAAAGTGGGTAACAGTGCAAAACAGTCTATTTTCTTGCAAAGTCTCAGGGAATGTTTGGCCCATTTGTCTACAACTGGAGACTTATCTGAAGTTATGTTCACAACAATGCTTTCCCTATGACAGAGAAGAAGCACATGGTCTCTCCTTCTTCTCCCCTTTGCTTTCTGGAGTCCAGTCCTATTTCACTTGTTAAAAAGGTAGATTTCAAAGCATTCCAATGTAAGGGGAGTGAAAACAAATTGCCAAGAGGGATAACAAACTCTTGATAATAAACTCTTTTACCCTATGTATTGTTTTATGCATTGTGAGTATTTTTTATCTTAAAAGATTTTCATCTGACTTTCCCAACTGAGTCTTCCTTCCATGGAGAACAAATATCAGAAGAAAGAAAGGAAAATCAATACAGAAGTATTCAACAGCGACACAAGTACTGCTGGTCCCAGGGAATCTGTCTTTCCTTTTGGAAATGACTGGGGTGAGCAGGGTTGGCTACAGGTATGAAACAGGTGGAGGTATTCTAACTGCTGCCCCCTGTCCTTTGTGCGATCACTTCCCCACTTTAACTTTCACCCTCAGCACTGCAGGATTAAAGGCTGGGGTGGGAGTAAAAGACAGAGAACTGTACTTGAACAACAATTAAAATAAAAAAAGTGTTAAAAAAAGACTTCTCCTTTTACTGGGGATTAGGAATTCACTAAGAAGTTGAAGATGTGGTTTGACAGATATCTCCAGGGTATTTTAGTTCAGCAAGAGGACCCTAATGAGAGAGCAGTGAATAGATCCAGGCTATAGGGATGGGGAGAAGGCCTACAGCCCCTGTGGTTTGGAGTCAGGAAGGAGTCAGACGGGAGGAGACACTCTCTGGGAGCACCTGTTCTTACTACAATCCTGGATGGCCTGAGGGATGTAGAAGGCGCTTAACCCGGGGTTCATGCTGACAACCGGGACATCTAAGTGCTTCCAAGAAGGTCCAGGTGGATCTGGACCAATTATAAAGACTAAAAAATATGTTTCTTCTTCCTTTTTCATGTAACCCATAATTATGATAAGAGACCTGGTCCAGAAAACACCACTGCTGTCCTCCTGCATGGAAGTCAATGAACTGCATGACTGCTAGAACAAGGTTTCTCCACCTCAATACTACTGACACTTGGAGTTGGCTAACTCTTTGCTGTGGGGCTATCCTGTGAATGCAAGGTGTTGGGAAGGATCCCAGGCCTCTACCCACTAGATGCCAATAACACCTTCCCCTACTCCCATCCAGATGTTGTCTCCAGATATTAACAAAATCTCCCATGGTTGAAAACCACAGCTAGAGTCACGCTGACTCAACTACCTTAGACAAGTACTTAACCTCTCGGCCACTCAGGTTCCCCATCTGGGCAATCGTGTAAAGAGGATTGTAGTGAGAGTTAAACATGCAATGGGTGTCAAGGGCTCAGTGCCGTGCCAGGCACACCATACGCTCAGCAGAGGTTTGCTGGGATCCACAGCAGCAGAATGTGTCTTTTAGACCCTGTTAATATCTTTCTGCTGAGACAGGTTTATTTGTGCCACTGGAGAAGGGAAACAAGAGAGCCGTGAACATGAGGCATGTGAGGTCCACAAAGTTCAGAAACGTTTTCTGAGACTGGCGGAGATGAGTCTGCTGGGGGCCTGTCTCTCTCTAAAATCAATATACACACCTTTGGGTGAAGATTTTAAAAATTCAACAAAGAAAAAAGAGAGAAAGAAAAGAAAATCCCCAGGAAACTTAGAGATCATATGATGAGGCAGAGAATGTGTTCATTCTGGAGGAAATTTGCTTTTCCAGAAGATGAAATATTCATACACTCCACACATAGAGCCCATAACCAGCATTGTAGTGACTCATTGCTAAGCTTCATTCCTGTCTTAGGAAAGGCTGTCACAGTGCAGTGCTTCAGAGACACACTGAAGAGAGGAACCAAGCCTTTTGTACCCTGTGTAGGGCATCCTGCACAAGGAGATTAAACCATGTAACTGGCAAGGAAATGGACTTGGGGCCAAGCAATATTCTTGGGGTGTTTTATCACAGACTGGATAAACCTGAGGCTGTTCATCCCTTTGCGCACCGTTGCAGCTGAGTGATAAGAGTGTAAAATGAGAACAGAGAGAACTGCTGGGAAGACCCACATCTATGCAGAGAAAGAGACCAAGTTCAGCTCAGGCCTGCTGTTGGTGACTAGCCACAGAGAGAAGGTGGCCAGTCAACTTCCTGGCCTCCTGGGGAAGGTGGCAATGCAGGTGCTCTTTAAGAAAGTGGTTTTGAGATTACCAGCAAGCTTGGTGCCATTTCCATTTTTGCCCTCAAGAGAGACAGGAGAGCCTCAACAGCACTTTTCCTGTGCTCTGTGACAGCAACCAGGTGGGGCTGTAAATGCAGTGGGTTGACAGACCCACTGCAAAGTGTTTGCCAGGCTTGAGAGGGCCATTTAACGATTATGGTGCATGTTTTCCCCATTGGGTCCCGGGTGTGCTGAGTATTCTTCCAGTGCTACCCATAGTCTCTGTGGTGGGATAAAAGGTAATCGGGCCTTCAGCTGGCAGCTTGGGAGTCACTTTCTCCCTTGCTCGACAGGTGAACTGTCTTCCACAAACTGAGCAGCAGCCACACCCTGGTGTTCATGCCTCAATGAAATACCTACCCGAATCTGTGGCCTTCCTCTTATATCAGGGATTTTCAAGTGGCTGTTTCTCTCACCTGCAAAATTTCTTCCTTCTCTGTCTAGACACATTCTTCAAAATCTAAACCGAGACGCAGCTTCTCCAGGGAGCCTTGTCTGTGATGCTGGTCTATGATAGCTTCACTCCTTTGGATCGTCTGCATGTTCTGTACCGATTTACCACACACCTGCCTTGACCAGGGTTATTTTAGAAATAATGTTTATTGTATTTTATATTTTTCCATTTGATTTCCGTTTCATGCTTTACACTTTGTTGGATGCTCCAGACCAGCAACCGGAAGGGGCTCAGTGTTGGTTGCTTTGTAAAATGGCCTTTCTGAGACTCAGGGAGAACCTGGCTTATAGTGCAATATATAATACATACATCTGTGTGTCTCTGTGTGTAGGTTTATGTCTTTGTGTGTGCTTTGTTTGAGTCTTTGTGTGTATGTGTCTATTTGTGCATATGTTTTTGTGTGTCTGTGAGTGGTGATGGAAAGCCACTTCCTGTTTCAGGTCTCAGGAAGTAGGTTTAGACAACTGTGGGTTTATATACATTTTCTAGACTATCTAAAGCCTTGTTGCTTTTAATATGGACCACAGTGGCACAGAGTGGTTTGTTTTATGCATCCCTTACTTTCCCCTGCTAGTCTTTGGGTACAAGGACAGGAACTTGACCCAGTTAATGCTGCATTGCCAGAACCCAGCACAAAGCCAGCATATAGTAAGTACCAGGTAAACCCTAATCAAAATGTAATGGATACATTTGTAAGAAACCTCATTTTCTCCCCTTGCCATCATCCTTCCCTGGTCCATAATAATAAGTAGGAAGTCCCCCCTTTCTAGAATTTTAGAGGAAAATAGATCATTCTTTCCCTTGCCCTGCCCTTGCTGTCCTGAAGCAGGGAGGGGCAAATCATCCCACTGTGTGCTGGGGGAAGGACCTGGGACTGGTGGCTCCCATCTTCAGGGTGTTCTCTCTTTCAGAACAGCGTGTCCTGGGTCAGAAATGTTTCTCTTCCCCATGGAGAGGTGTGCCATGGTCCAGCTCCATCTGGGACAGGATGGGCAGGGTGGGGCTGTTAATTCCAGGGGAGGTTGTGTTGTGTAGATGCTCTGTTTTGTCTCAGGTGCAAATTGCATTTTTCCAGTTAGCTTTCATTCACTACAAACTTGGCATATTTATCTCCTTTTGTCTATCTCCAAGGAGTCTTTCTCAGTGGGTTCTGACTCTGAGCAGGAAAAGGAGCCATTATGAATAATTACTCAACATTTCATTAGGGGCAAGGAGGTAACAGCTTGAAAGTATTTTGATTGCTGTGCTTTCCTGTTCTCTACTTCCCTGTATGTGTACCTCTCCCAGGTTGGTCTGAGACTCTTATGTCCCCTCAAGGAGACTTAGGGCTGTAGGCAGGCTGAACTGTAGAGGCTGATGCCTCTGTACTTTAGAAGGAAGAGGAAAGCAAAAAAACTTTCTCAGCTTCCCTTTTTAACTGGACAGGCCTCCAGTTTCTCAGAGGCTGTATTTTTGCAAGGGGTCCTAAGTAACCATTTGAGAATTGGGTTGAAGCTGGGTTAGAAAGAGTGTAATGTGACCCTGGCTGGTGTAGCTCAGTGGATTGAGCACTGGCCTGCAAACCAAAGGGTTGCCGGTTTGATTCCCAGTTAGGGAACATGCCTGGGTTATGGGCCAGGTCCCCAGTGGGGGCCACGTGAGAGATAACCACACATTGATGTTTCTTTCCCTCTCTTTCTTCCTCCCTTCCCCTCTCTCTAAAAATAAATAAATAAAGTCTTAAAAAAAAAGTGTAGTGTGAACTTAATATATTTCCAGCGTCTTGGAAAGAGAACTTATGTATTAACCATGTCATTTATTTTCTATACTCTCATGCTTTGACATGATGGGGTCTTGTGAACTGGAGAGACAGCCCTTTTCAGGGTTAGCTAATTTGCAGGAGATAACAAACAACTCCCCTGCAATTTTTCCCTTCATTTGCAAACCACCAATCCAGAAGTCACACTCTCACCACCTGGTCTATTAATTAGCCTTTCACACTAGAGCCACTATCCGCCTCCCCTATCACCTCAGGGTCAGGTACAAGACAACTAGGGGCACCCTTCTGTATAAGAACCCATTGCAATTACTTAAAAAAGCTAATTTTAAGCCTGCTTACTCTGCCTCACCTATTTCTTTTTCTTGTGGAAAACATAAAAAAAGCTCTTATCCACGATTGCCCCTTGCTCCCTCTGCCTCCTGCTGACCCCAGGGCTTCCCCAGGTGCCCCCCACCCTCGCCATGGCAAAGCGGGTCCCCTGCTCTGGACTGTCATTTCAGTGGCAGTTGTGTCCTGATCTGTTAGCCCTTCCATACCTAAATAATAACATATATTTTAAAACAGTTTAGAATTCCTGAACCAGGAAGATATCTGAGATTGAAAGGATAATGACTTGATTATCTCTGTAGGAACCTGCCTTAGGCCAAGCACAGCTATACGCATTTTACATGTATGAATTCATTCAATCTTCACAACACTCTTACGTTAATAGATGCATTTTTCAAATGAGGAAAATGTATGCAATTAGAGAAGTAAAAATGACCTTCCTGAGGTGACACATCCTGAGAGTGAAAGAGGGTGATACACATTTTCTGAAACAAGGGAGAATGGTGCAAATGGCCGTGTGCTGGCTTCACAGCAAATATTTTTCTATTTATGAGAAGGTTTGGAAATCACTATAGCGTTTTCATGCAGTAGCCACAGATAAGCCATCTGGTTCTTGCACATTAAAGATCTCTGTCCCTGGTTTTTAATAAATAGTAATGAAAACTGATGGATCGGCTGCACTATCATCAAAAGTCTTCTGCTTATCAACTGAAGACAGGGCCACGCTTTCACAAATCCCTGCCGATTTCAGATGCCTGTTCTCACAGCCCAGACATCTCGGGAGATAACTGCAAGTATTGAATCACATCAAGTCCTTCCCTGAACAACAGTTTCTCATTGTCTCGCTGCACTTCTATTGCTTAAAAGCTCCAGGGAGTGAGTTGTGAAAATCTCAAATCCATTTTACAGTTGAAAGTCAACCATAATACTGTCCTACTCTAAAGAAGCCAAGAACTGAATTTCACAAAAAAAGTGAACTCCACAAACTTCAGCCTTGTTTAAATCACGTCATAAGAAGGAGTAGAAAATTCAAGTTCAGTCGCTGCCCCCTACCTCCCTGCTGTTTTCATTCTACTCTAAAAGAGAACTTTGCAATAGGTGGTGCATTTACTTTTTGGCCAGATTCCTTGTAACTTAAAACCGACTGACTTTAGTCTGATTAATATGTGTGGTGTAGACAGCCAAGGGTTTCTGAAACCATATGAGCAAATTTCCGTACTTCAAAAGATACCCCAGAACAGGAAGCATTAGTGTCTCCAAATCTAGTGTGAGTTGATGGTTAAAATCACATGGCAGCTTCTATGAAAGTGACCTTGGCTGACAGCCATTTGACCTAACCTGCTGGAACCAGTTGGGTTTGCCTGTTTCACTGATTAAATACTTCTTGTTTCAGGAAATCCTACTTCAGCTTTTGTTTACTTGGGACTTTGAGAGAAAATCTTTCCTTCCAAAAAACATGTCTGAGGCCTGCAGAGTCTGGACAGGAGACTATTTTGAAACAAATTTTACCATTTTCCTCACCATAGACCACCGAGTCAGGGATGTACATTCTTAAGGTCTTCCAGAGAATTTAGATGATGTCACTTGCGAGGCTCAAGTAATTGAAGGTTGCCTGGGATGCCTCTGAGGGGGAACCAGCTTCCTGAGGCGTTAGGCC
This sequence comes from Tonatia bakeri, assembly GCA_004024845.1. Lineage (NCBI taxonomy): Eukaryota > Metazoa > Chordata > Mammalia > Chiroptera > Phyllostomidae > Tonatia > Tonatia bakeri. The sequence goes on from PVIA01005167.1 coordinate 75,107, forward strand.
CTGGATCAACCATTTCTTTAGTTGACAAATTACTAGGTAGAACTATGCAAATTTGCCATTTTACTAGTTTAAATAAGTCAAATAGCAGTTCCAGAAGGTTGGACCTGATGCTATAGCATCTCCTCTACCTTACTGCTACTGTTCCTGGATGGGAGGGTGACCAGCCAACCGGGCTTGCCTGGGATTGCTCCGGTTTTAGCCTTGAAAGGCCACATCCAGAAAAACCCTTCTGTTTGGGGACAACAGGGTGGTTGCTCACTCTGCTGGGAGACCAGGTTCTAGGTCCTCAGTTTGGTGTCTTAATTACATCCCTGCACCATTAGGACTTCACTAATAAGGTTAATCACAGTTATGATCACTAGGTATCAACCTTTGTACCTGAGTTCATCTAGGCCCTTAGAGGCTCAGAGGATTTTGGCAGCTTCCCCAGGGTTTCCTGTATGCTGGGGGTGGAACATTTCTGACTCTGAACTTCAGCACTGTTCTGTGCCAGCCACTTGTCCAGGTCCTGGGATTGGAATGGTGATGAGACAGACTAGGCTTCCACCACCAGAAACAGAAAAAGGTGAAGTGACTCCTGTTCAGTCTTTGGATAGAATTCCTTTAAATGCAGAGCCTTGAACTTCAATCTTTTCCTGGGATGTGGACACAGAAGGAGCTTGGAGGCGCTGTGCTTCTGTGGGTTGGGTGGGTAGACAGGGTGAGCAGATTTAGATCCCACTTATAAGGAAACCCTCTGGTTGATTTCACTCTTACATGTAAGGGGGAGTTGTAAGATTGAGGTTCCATTGTATTTGGGGTGCTTGTGGAGCAGGCACTGGCTACACCCATTGATCGCAGCCAGGCGAGACCTTGACAGGTGTGACCCAGGCAGGATAGTGGGACCCTGTTCAGCCCTGCACCCAAGTGTTCTGGCTGGACATGTTCATTAATGTTTCCTTAGGGTTCTTTCCCTGTGGACTGCTGCTCTTAGGAACAGCTTTCTGTGGGTGTTGCTGATATATAATATTTTACTGTAAAAGAACACTTGTCAGAGCAATAAAACAATTCTTTCAAAGACAGCCAGCAACCTCGTATGTGATCAGCGGTACTTCTCCAGCTGGACTGTCTGTGGTGTCCTGGCCCATAGAAATCATAGCACCAACCAGTGAGCATCTCTGCGGAAAACCCACTTTACTCGAAAATTCAAAGAATATTCTCAGATTTATAAAAAGGTAGAGTGGAAAATTCATATGAGTGTTTCATATAAAACATGCAGGATTAACAGTTCTGAAGTTACTTCAAGGTCTATCACTGGGCTGTCGGCATAGAGTTAGAGTTTGAGGAGCACAAACTTTAGCTGTAAGTTTGTGAGTCGTGGTCACAAAAGTACTAGGAACTTACTACTCTAAGTCAGAGGAACCTGTGCTCACACGTCTTTCAACTGTCCTCTGAAACTGATTTTATCCTAACATTCTCTATGATTTTTTTCTTTTGTCATGTAGCCACCAAAAATGTGGAATTCATTTCATAGAGACAGGCTACTTTTAATCAATATTGTAAGGCACTGTGAGTGATCAAACATATAATTACAATTTTCTTAATATATTTTGGATACCAGGTTTTGGAAGCATTTTTAAATGTCTACATTGTAGTAGAGGCTTGAATTAAACTACTTTATACTCCATAACCACTATAGTTTGGTCTTTAACATTATGTAAATTGACATTGAATAAAATTCTCCTTAAACAACTAGATTACATGGTTGATTTCAAGTGACTAATTATTGTTAAAATTATTATGTGAGAGCTTAAGGTATGTTTTTTTTTTAAATGGCCAAGTTTCCTGTGGTTTGCAATTCAAATCGAATGACTCAGTCATTAAGAAGTGGATGAGCAGAAGATATAAATCTTTTTCTTAAATAAAGGGGGCTACTTTTATTCTTATCTTGGCTTGATTGGCATAGAGAATTATTTAGGATCCAATGTTAGCGATAGGTATCAAGTATGAACCGGGTTCAATTTTTGGTCATCAGTTCCATTGGCCAAGCCATTAGATTGGCATTTGGAAGATTGGGTGTCAGAAACCATGGCCATTTCTCGTAAGGACCATGTGATTTCTGTGTCCAAAGTTGTGAGGAAGTTTCTGTGGTGCTGAACAGGCTTTGTGGAGGAAGGAGGACTGTCGGCAGGTGCTTGCTCCTCACATTTGCCTGATGTTAGGGAGGGCGTTCTTGGGAGTGACTTATGATTTTAAAAGTCCTAGATTATTTTCATGAGGTGGCCTTAACAAAGAGGCTTTAACTTCCTTCTTTTCTCCTTTCTGTATACAAGTTTTTGCATTCTTTGAAACATCTTATGTTTTGTGGTAATTGTCTTTTTTAGGAGAGAGAGTTCATTGATGATATATGACTTTAACATTTTCTCCATTGTAAACTGGCATTTTGTTGTAATTTTGTGTTTTGTATTGAGCTTTAAGAGACAGTGCTATTATGTATGTTGGTAAGCACTTAATGATTTTCAGGAACTAAGCTAGATTCAAGCTCACCAAGACAGAATTGTTATTGGAAATTCAAGTTATGGTCATTTTTCTTTGATTTTCATGGATTCTGCAATTTGTAGACAAGCAACATTTCAATACTTCTCAGTAAGAAATGATAGAGCATATGACACATTTTAACAACTCTGGAGACTATGCTCCTCATTTATTTAAATGGGAGTGTTTTATGTATAAGCAATCAAAGGAGATGCTTATTTCCACAGTGTATGAGAAGAATATGTGATAAGTTTTTGAGTATCAACTACAAAGGGATCAAAGGGGTCACTAAAGCATTTGTAGGGAAATGTGTAATTAAAATAGAAAAATGTGGAGAATTATTTCTAATTATAAAAGTCACCACTTGCCCCTCACCCCCGAAGAGATTACAGTCATCCAAGATAGTTGTACCCTTGAGTTTCTATCATTTTGCATATATATCTGGGGAGTCAAACTAAACTAACAAATGACAAAGGTGCACAGTGGAAGAGGGACAGGAGTTTCGACATGGCTGCCACTGTATTGGTGCAACAGTGAGTCACCAACCGAGGCCCCAGACTTTCAACAGAAGCTGCCCTGATTCCTTGAATCATATTGAAGAGAAGGAAAAACTGCTCTGCATTCTGAGAGAATCTTGCTTTGAATCTAGGCTCTACCACTTACAGGTTACATCAATTTGAGCAAGTGACTTAACTTCTTTAAGGTTCAGTAACCTCTTTTATAAAATAGGTACCTACGATAAGTACCTCGAAGATAATTTTTTGAGAGAATCAAATCAGATAAAATCTGTAACACCCTTGCCCTGTTTTCTGGCACACGGTGGGCTCGGAGCATCAGAGACTTACTGCATGACTCCCACGGTGCAAACCCTGACACTGGCTCCCAGCGCCCCCTATGGAAAAAATGAGTCCCATCACCTGCAAAGACAAAAGTTCTTAACTTTTCAAGCTTTTTTTAAAATTACCCAGTCTATCGATTATTTATAACTAATATTTGACACATGTAATTAAAATATTCAAAAATCTTAAATTTATCTTGGTATTAAAATAAAAATAACACTCATGACAGTAATAAAAAGTAATGGGTAAGCCTTGTCCTTTGGTTGACTTTGGTTAGCTTTAAAGGGGGTATGAGTGTGATGTAACTTGTATTAATCCTCAACTACTTCACGTACTAGATTTGTTCCAGCTAGGAGGGAGAAACCACACAGAAACCTGAATACGGAAAGTTTAAGGCACAGAATGTTAACTGTGGCAGGGACTAGGGTGAAGAGATTTGTGAGTAAGATGTGAAGAGAACTGTAAAGAATACCCAGGTAGCCACTCAGAGCAGCAGCCTCCAGTGCTGGGGCTGACACAGAGGGCTGGCCCGGGGGAAGGTGCAGCCTCGCTCACTGGGTGGCAGTCATCACAGTGCTGCACTGGTGGAACGCGCCAGAAGTCTCTTCCCTCAGGTGCTGCAGAGAGCTGCTTGTGGGGACATCTCCCTGGAGGCACTGAGCCCCTGCCACAAACTGCCTCGGGTGCTGCTCAGGGCAGAGGCTGGGTGCTGCTGGTCACCATGCAGGAGGAGCCTGCTAGATGGAGGAAGTAAACACTCCTGCAGTGTTTCTCCAGAGGACTTACTGATAAAGCTTGAGATCATACCAGCTGGCAAAGCAAAAACATCTAAATGGCCCAGAACAATTTCACAGAGCATGCCAAAGAGTGACTTTGGAGCTGAGGGCCAGTAGGGGGACAGCTCAAATATCAGAGAAACACCTTCCCAGAAACACAGTGAAACATACTGCCGCACTTATGCAATGAGAGAATCTAATGACACACAGTGCCTGAGAGCATACCCCTCTCGTTACAGAGAACCTGGACTGCCTGGTTTTCACCTTTTTGAGTATTTCGTTTTCTTTACAATGGACTTGGGAGGTGAAGCTTGAATGGAGAAACATGATGAGAAACAACTTTATGACATTTGCATTATGGCTATAAAATATTGTTAAGTCATTCATCATGCTATGTAGGGTATGCAAATAAGTAGTCTGTGTAGAATTCTCTGGTTGTACTTCTCTCGAGTAGTAGAAGGCGGTGTTTCCCTGAAGAGGTGATAAGTGCCCGTTGTTGGTGCTTCGTGCATGTCATCACAGGGTACTGATTTGTGCAACTGATGAGATTCAGAGGAGGTTTAAAAGAAGAAATTAACCAAGGGTGGAGATTTAGAAGGGAAACATAAACAGACTAATACAAACATTACTAATATAAATATACTTCTCCTGGTGGGACATCAATTTTGCCCTAAGCTTTCTTTCCAGCTTCCTTGCGAATTAATTTGTGCTCGACAGATGAATTGCAAACAACTGCAGTTATTAGCTAAGTTGAATCAACTCGGGACCATTGCCTGGGCTGTTCATTCAGGACTATGTTTGCACAGGGACCATGTGTATAAAGTTACTATATGAAACGTCAAAAGAGATTAAAGCTATTAAAATCACTTAGGCTTTAGTCTTTTCTCTACTTTTTTTTGTTTAATAATTGGTTACTTAGTTAAAATGTTATTACATATCTAAGGAATTATATCTTACTGAACAAATTGTACCTGTAATAAAAGGCAAGAATCATCATTGAAAGAGAGGGTCAGTAAAAAGAAAATAAACTCTGGAAGACCATCTTGGCACTTATGCTTGTGTGATTTGTTGAAGTCTGATGAGGGCAACAAACACCTTAGAGGCATTTTATTGACACTGTGCTTGTAGGTAGGTACAGTGTTTTAGGTTTTGCTGAGTATTTCATGTTTGCATTTCTTCTTTCAAGTTTCATGTGGGCAGGGACTATGTATTTGCTGCTTAAAATAAAAAAAACACCTTGCAAAATTAGCTTGAGTAGGCTATGTTTATATAGATAGCAGGAGAGCTAGTAGGAAAATTTAGTGTAGAAACATCTTGTTCACATCAAAGAATGTCATAGAGTAGTTGTTAACAAAATGTACGTTTCAGTAGCTACTTCACTTTCATAAGCAGTCTGGAGTTGCAGGGCTTGTTCCGTTTGCCAGTAACGCCTGTGCTTCCTAGCTGATCTCTGTCAGTTGTTAAGTAAGTGGATTCCTTTTATAAAAACTGTGCCGTATAACTCAAGAAATCTCTTTCTAGATGCTTCTCAGTGGCTCAGTCCCACATCCTCTTACTCATGGGATCCGTTTAAAGTTTCTCTGTTTAACAAATTTGTACTTAGTAGGGAAGACACTTGAGAGCAATTGGAATCATTGTCTGCCAAATAAATATAAATTCCTAATTAGTCAGAATGAGAATCTCCAGAATAGTGGACCATCATAACCATTCCCGAAGGAGTGGTTATATCTGGGAATCTTATTCTGACATTTATAACCAACCTCAGTAGGCACACAGGCCCTAGGAGCCTGAGATGATTTTTTTTTCTGAAGGTATATTCAAATACTTGTACTTAAATCAAGAGACTATTAAAAGAGAAAATGTCAATTAATTCCAAAAGAGATTATCATTTAAATGGTATGTTAAAAAAAAAACTCAAGGAGCATTGTTCCTCTCAAAGAAGAAGTCAGAAAAGATGACTAAACATCAGTAGAATACCAACACTGTTCCGAGGAAAAGACAGGGCACCGTGACTTCCCAAATTCACAGAAATGAAGATCAGCACAGAATCATTAGTACTGAGTGGTGAGATGGCTACTAATGCTGATGGACTGCAATTTAAGTTTTGAACAGTTTCAAAATATTCCTTGGGATTATTCAAAGAATCAGCAAGTGACTCAGTTCATATTCTCTTTTGTATTTAAAATGGGTGATAAAATTCACTTTGCTAACATGTGCCTAAATCAATATGCATTCATACTTTAATAAGCCATATTCAAGGGCACAGTTTATCGTAAGTTATGTGTTAGTTGTTATTGTTGCTATTGTTAACAGCCACCTTCTTCTCTTCCAGGGGTTGCACCCAGTTAAGGGAAACAGAGGAGCAAGAGAGGCAGAGATGAAAATAGCAGCTCTCTGACTTACCTAAGCCAGATAGAAGAATGGGGGTCTGTGTGGGGGTCAGAGGAAATACTCACTCAATAGGAGGATGGCCATCGACAGGTTAGGGCCTGTAGGGAGACTACAGGCCAGACCTTTGTAGGTGAGGTGCAAAGGTCTACTCAGGGAGTGCCATCCCTGTGATGTCCCAGGGGGGCAGGCAGAGTGCTGGGTGCTGCCCCCTAGAGGAAGACCTCCATGGACACAGGCGGCAAGAGTGATAGATCCCTTCATAACAGACGACTATTTTCTGTGGATACTTGTGTTTAATCATCCTGATTGACTCTAAAAAATTCTTTATGTGGTCATGAGGAAATGAGAGTTTGTTCTAGATCTCCACACAATAACCAACCAACCAACCTACTAGGAGCGATTCCTTATTCCTTCGAAGCCAAGACTCACTGGTCTAGGTTAAACTTATTCTTACTTGGCCAAAATAAGTTAAATAAAATAAAACAAGATATTAAGTAAAATATGATAAAATAAGTTCAAAATGTTCTCATCCTCACCAGAGTTTCAAGGTGTACATCTTGAATATGACAGGCCTGGCGTCAGGATTTTCTTGCTCTGATTATAATAAAAATTGAGTTATAGCAAAGCATGTTTATAGCAAAGCATGAAATAGAAGAAAGTCGTCATTTCCCCTCAGCAAAAATTCTTCTCTCTTCAAAGCATTTGACACCTTAAGACCTTGCAAAGGGCATTCAACAGGAGTTAAGATGAGCAGCCGGGAGCATGGAGTCTGGAAGCAGATGGTTTTGAGTTTGATTTTCAGCTCTCTTCTTACTATTTCTGTGACCTTTAGAGAGGTCACTTACCCCCCACAGCTTCAGGTGTTTCCTGTGCAAAATGTGGGTGACAATAACTCTCCTGCAGTCTCCTTGTGTTTAATGAGATAATGCAGTTAAAATGCACAGTGATTCTTGTCCTTTTTCATCTGACTTATTTCACTTAGTATGACACTCTCAAGGTCCATGTTGTCACAAATGGCATGATTTCATCATTTTTAGGGCTGGATACTATTCCATTGCATATATGTACCGTATTTTCTTTATGCTGTCATTGTTCAAAGGACACGTCATATGTAGGATATAAAACAGAAAGCAACAAATGAACAAACAAAAATAATCAAACTCACAGATACAACAGTGTGGTTATTATCGGAGGGAAAGGGGACTGGGGGGAGAATGAAAAGGTTAAAGGGTCAAATATATGGTGACAGAAGGTGACTAGACTTTGGGTGATGAACACACAATAGAATATACAGATGATATATTATAAAATTGTGCACCTGAAATTTATATAATATTAATCGATGTTACTCCAATAAATTTAATTGAAAAAGTGTATGGTGAAGTGTTAACATTAGTCATCATTAAGCTGTACTTGTACATAGTATGAATAAAAAATAAAGTTTGATTTTACACAAGTTGTAACAAAAAAGAATGATTATGTAAACCATTTGAAAAGAGAAACCAGTTGTATAGCTGCTTTCTAGAAGCACATCATCAGAAATGATCCATTTCTACCTTCTTTGCTTCCTTATATTCTAGTTTGATCTCTGGCTGCTTTGGGTCAGTTTTTCCTCATGTGGTTTCCCTGACTCCACAGGAGACCATCCAAGACAATCTTTGCTTGTCCTCAGGGCCTGACATTATTTTAAGGAGATCAAATTCTCTCTTCTATACATAACAGAAAGTAACAGTCTAGCAACTCCCAAATCTGGCTCTATTAACTCAGATTCTTTTGGCTCTGTAATAATTTAAAGCTATCTCCTTTCTTTCCCCAGGAATATATTTAACTAACACTAAGCAATACTTCCTATGTGCCAGATAATTTTCCAGGCACTTCATAAGCATTAACTCATTAGAATGCCTTTATGAGTAGATTCTATATTTTATCTCATTTTGTATAAAACAAAAACCAAGGGGGAGAGACTGAATGACTGATGCAAAGCTACACAGCTAGTAATTAGTAGAAGCAGGATTCTAAGATGGGGATTTTGGCTCCAGCCTCTGTGCTTTTAGTCACTCAGCTTTTATCAACTCTTGATTACCCTCATTGAAATATCTTCAAGTCTGATACTGCCAAGGAAAGGAATTCTGGGCTCAATTAGATGATCACTGAAGAATGTAAGAATGGAAGTTTTAAGGAATTCAGTGAACAGTTGTGATGTCATTGTCCACAGCACTAATAGGTGACCCAGGAGGATGACATTTCGGAGGGTCGTTTTTATTTTGTTTTGTTTTATTTGTAGTGTGGAGAAAATGAGAGAGTTTTGAGCACAGAAAATGAGGGGGACAAGGAAGTTGAGCAAGAAACAGGAGATGACAGAGCTGAAGTCACAGAGCACAAGAAGGAAAGTTGGTCAGGCTTATGCGATCAGTGAGTGTTTTACCATCATTGCTCAGAACAAAACTCAGTGAAAATCATTTGAGATGAGAACAAGGAGGGAGATGGAGAAATGAACATCGGCTAAGATGGTACTGAGAACGGATGGGCATTTGAGGCCATATCTTCTTGCCTGGGATTTTCCATCCCATTTCCTTGGGATTGCCTTTCTAAATTTGGTGTTGTCTCAGAGTTATATTTTTGGAAGCAGTTAAAAACACATTGAAAATGGAATGTCACCATCAGAGTTATGAATGACCCTGATGAAGATGATAACCAGGAAGTGTCTACAGACTGAAGCAGCCACTCTGTAAACATAGAACATATCTCCAAGCCCCAGAATAAAATGGATATCTGCTAACCATATCAAAGAGCCACCTAAGCAAGGTGAAGTATCCCGCAAGGAAATAATTCCTAATACTTGTGTTAAAAAACATGACACCCCAAACAATGGGGAGGTAATGTGTGTTTCTGACATTGCACTTGATACCGTAGGACTTTGAGCAAGTTAATCAAGCTCTCTATGCATCCATCCTCTCATCAGAAAATTGCAGAAAATATACAAATGGTGTTGGTTAGGGACAGCACTTGTTAAGTATCTAGTCCCCAGCACCTAGCATGTAGTAGTTGCTTAAATATTAGCTGAATGAGCTTCTGGCCAAGATGGAGGCATAGGTAGACACACTGTGCCTCCTTGTACAACCAAAAATAAGGACAACAACAATTTAGAAACAAAATAACAACCAGAACTGACAGAAAATTGAACTGTATGGTAGTCCAACAACCAAGCAGTTAAAATAGACATATTCATCCAAACCGATAGGTGCTGCACAGTTGGACAGCCGGGCAGAGAGGGGTTACGGCACAAAAAGCAGTGGCACTAGTAGCTCAAGTCACTCCAGACGCACAAGACGGCAGTGGGTGGACCCTGGGCGGGCAGGCCTTGGCTGGCAGACCCCGGGTGTGGGGTGACAATGGGCAAACCCAGTGAGGCAGCAATTGTGAAGTGAGGCACTGTGTGCCAGATGGTTGGCTGACTAGGTGGTCCCGCATTCTCACGCAGATAAACCAGGAGAAACTGGGGAGTGAGTCAGACAACTCAGCCCAGGGCCCCAGTGCTGGGAAATAGAACCTCAAAACACCGATTGAAAACACCTGTGGGAGCAGAGGTGCAGGGAGAAACTCCCAGCCCCACAGGAGAGTTCGATGGAGAGACCCATGGTGTCCTAGAATGTGCACAAGCCCTCCCACAGGGGAATTAGCATCAGAAGGGACCAATTTGCTTGGGGGAAGTGGCAGACAGGACTGGAATCTGACAGAGAGTAGAGCAAGAGCCATTGTTCCCTCTCCCACCCCACCCCCACATACAGCATCACAACCCAGCTACATGGTTACCCTGCCCTGGTGAATACCTAAAGCTCCATATGATGTAACAGGCACGACAAGACCCCCCCAAAAATGACTCAAATAAAAGAACAGATCAAAGCTCCACAATAAATACAACTAAGTAACAAAGAGATAGCCAACCTATCAGATGCACAGTTCAAAGCACTGGTGATCAGGATGCTCACAGAATTGGTTCAACTTGGTTGCAAATCAGATAAAAAAATGAAGGTTATGCTAAGTGAAATGAAGGAAAATGCACAGGGAACCAAATAGTAATGGAAAGAAACCTGGGACTCAAATCAGTGGAGTGGACCAGAAGGAAGAAAGAAACAACCAAACAGAAAATAATGAAAAGACAAGAATTCAAAAAAATGACGAGAGGCTTAGGAACTTCCAGGACATCTTTAAATGTTCCAACACCCGAATCATAGGGGTACCAGAAGGGGAAGAGGAAGAGCAACAAATGGAAAAGTTATTTGAACAAATAATAAAGGAGAACTTCCCCATTCTGGCAAAGGAAATAGACCTTCAGGAAGTCCAGGAAGCTCAGAGAGTCCCAAAGAAGTTGGACTCAAGGAGGAACACACCAAGGCACATCATAATTACATTAGCCAAGATTAAAATGAAGGAGAGAATCCTAGAAGCAGCAAGAGATAAGGAGACAGTAACCTACAAAGGAATTCCCATCAGACTGTCAGCTGATTTCTCAAAAGAGACCTCGCAGGCAAGAAGGGGCTGGAAAGAAGTATTCCAAGTCATGAAAGACAAGGACCTCCATCCAAGATTGCTCTATCCAGCAAAGCTTTCATTTAGAATGGAAGGGCAGATAAAGTGCTTCCCAGATAAGGTCAAGTTGAAGGAGTTATTTTATTAAAGGGATTTATCTAAGAAAAAGAAGATCAAAACACGTACAGTAAAATGACAGCAAACTCACAGTTCTTAACAACCACACCTAAGACAAAAACAAAAACAAACTAAGCAAACAACTAGAACAGGAATAGAACCACAGAAATGGAGATCACATGGAGGGTTAGCAACCAGAGAGTGGGAGGAAGGAGCAGAGAGGGGGCAAAGGTACAGAGAATAAGTAGCATAGATGGTAGGTAGAAAATAGACAGGGGGAGGGCAAGAATAGTATGGGAAATGTAGAAGCTAAAGAACTTACGACACATGGACATGAGCTAAAGGGAGGAATGTGGGTGGGAGGGGGTGTGCAGGGTTGAGGGGAATGAAGGGGGGGAATGGGACAACTGTAGTAGCTAATCAATGAAATATATTTTAAAAATGTTAGCTGAATGACTGGTGGGAACTAAAAATATATAAATTAGTTCTCCCCTGGGAAAGTGTTACAGATTCAAAAAGCTCTCCTTATTCTGAGAGTTGGTAATAACCCAGAAGAGTGGAGAATGGTATATATTTCCACTTTTCAGAATTGATAATCACTACAAATTTGTCATAGTTGCTTTGTTTTCTGAATAAAAGAGAATAAATACATTATTACACCTTCCAACTTTATGTTTGGATTAAGGAAAGGTGCAAGGAATATAGAGCTTCATTTTATGGGAAAGGAGCATAAGCTGAAAGATCAGAGTGAGAGAACGTTGCTGCTTCTCCATTGCTTTTTGACAGCTAGAATGATACTTCAGAGTGGAACAGGCTTTAAAGAGTCTGAAGCTCTATCTCAGCTGAGGACAGAGAAAGCAGGGATGGTTCTGGGGTACTGCTGTCCATGTGATGTCTGAAGAGGCAGGGAGAAGGTGGCTGCTCCAGAGAAGAGAAGGAAGGCGGATGGGCTGCTGTTCTGAGGGGAAGCCGTCCATGATAATGACGGAGAGACTACCCCAGGCAACCCCGTGGGTCCGTTCCCAAACAGACTGTTAGGAAGGACCTGGAAGAGAAAGAGCTGATTCCAGGAATTCGGCACATGATTACGCAGGAAAAATCTGTTCAGAATAAACCTTTTGGATACGATTGTGGACTGGGAAATGGTAGAGTTGTGATGAAGTGAAGGCTTGAAAAGGTCCCTTTGATATCTTTGTGGATAAAATGATATAGTATTAGGGCGATGACAGTTAGGTAGACTGATAAGTAGGGGGCTGGAAAATATTTGTTTGAAATGCTAAGTAATGGTTGGTGACAGGATAGGGAGAAGGTGCCTTTTCTCAGTAGCAGTAAACTGGTCATATTTAATAATGAAATAACTGCAGAGATGACAAAGAGATTATTCATGGGCTTTCAAAATTGACATTTAGACACCTCTACAATTTCATGTTTTTTTCTGAAGACTTGTTAATTTAATCTAACAAAAGTCATTTAATAAATGTTAAAAGTCACCAATGAAAGAAAATGGTAAATCTTTAATATTCAGTAATGAAGTCTTTATTGTAACTAAATATAACACACTTAGAATTATGTTAAAAGCCTGTTATTAAAGCTTCAACTCTTCAAGGCTAATATTTTATCAGTATTTTATACTTTGATTTCATCCTACGTCACTGCATGTCCTTGGTCAATGAACTAAGTGGCTACAAGTGCAATTATGGGTATCTTTGTGGGATAAATACATCCTTTGGGGTTAGTTGTGGTCCTTCATTCATTTAGTAAAGTCTTCTTTTGTTTGGGCCTCAATGAGGCCTCAGGGATTGGATTGTAACTGATTCAGGCTAATCATAGTAACCCCATTTCTTTTGTCAATGATTGGCTCATGGGTGTGCATGGTGCTCAGTTCTGGCCAATGAGCTTAAATGGAAATTCAGGGAAAGATTTCTCTTCATTATCAAAGATATTATGGGTCGAGAGGCAGCTCCTTTTGGCTTCTTTTGTTCATCCCTTTGGACACTGTTGTGTGAGGCCTTGATGTCTGTAGAGCTGTGAGTCCAAGGACAAAAGCCCACACACTGAGGAGCATGGAGTGAAAGGGCAAAGAGCGCTGAGTACTTGGTGGGGTGGTCGGTGTGCCTGCCTGCCTCCGAATTGCTATCAAGTAAACAATGCTTTAAAGTTGTGTGCCCTTGCCATTAGTTTTTGCTGAATAGATCCTAACTGCTGCAGAGGTATTGCTAAGTTTTGGTAGACTCCAGAATAATTTATTCCAGCTATTTTCATACAAGGTAAAAAAATCTGTAAATTCTGAAATAGTGTATCAGTTCCCCCCGGAAGTTAATGTAGCCTGTGGTGTCCAACTGAGAAAGAAAACCTTGTTTGGTCATTGAGAAATTGTTTTGTTTATTGTATTTGTTTGCACATGATATGAAAATTAAATTAATTTGAAAGCCCCCTGTTGAATGAATGATTTGGAGATAATATTTAAACATAAATAAGATATATGTGTATTGAAAGAGTGAAATTAAAAATAAATGGGATTTGCCATCTTTTTTTAGTACATTTATCACTTTTATTCTCTATGACAGTTGATTTATTAAGGCTTTTTGGCTGTGAGCTTATCATATTGCAATCTTCCCCAGGAAAAAGCAATTTGAAGGTTCTTGTGGCTGAAGGCATATTATGATGGCAGAAAATCAAATAGAACACTGACTTTCATTTAAGATTGTCAGTTTGATGAATAGAATGAAGTCAGCTTAAAACAGACAGGACCTGATAAAAATGATCTATTTTTAACAGGTGGAAAGCATGTGGAATGATGGTTAAATAATGTATATTTGGTTACTATGTTCCAGAAATTATACATTTTACCACTTTTGAAGATATAGAATTAAAATGAACCTAACAGCTAGAAACTTACAGACCAAATTCTCTTTAAATAATGCCCATTTTAATAAATTTTGAAATCATATACATAATTCTTCCTTGTTTTTTGCTAGAAATTTTAATTCCTGGAGAATTCTTTTTACTTAATTTGTTATTCAAAAAGAATCTGCCTTTTAAACCAAGTTTATTTTCTAATTTTTAATAAAATCCTAACCTTTTATAATTAACTTTGTACTTTGTGATTTTTCTTTAATATAATGCTTATGCAGGCTGAGAATCATTTATACAATATTATTTATTCACCACATGTTTATGAACTGCCTGCTCTGTGCCCTATAGTAGGGGAGAAAGATATATATCAAATAATCTCATAAATAGATACATAATTAAAATTATGAGACTCTATTATAAGTGTTTTTTCCACAGTTTGTGGATTCTGGTCTGGTCTGAAGATTAATGAAGTTTGAAATGAAATCTAAAAGGCAAACAAAATATATTATATGTACCAATACTACATTTCTCCAGTGGTTTTCCCCTTGGTAGTTCAATCTCGAGTGTACTGGGGTGGGGAGGTGGAGAATGAGCTAAATTACAGGGAGGCTTGAAGATAGTTACCTGAAGTATCCCAGGAAGGGAGGGAGCTGGAGTGTCCCTAGAAGAATTGAGAAGGAAAAGTGCGCAAAGCAGGGCCTAGGAAGCAACATAACAGCCTGTTTCTGTGGTATTGTACCCAAGAAAACAAATCAAGTTATTAATCTCATGTGGGAGTATTTTCATTTAGATTTTGTGCCATTCAACCATGTAGCAACTTGTAGAGTCTCCTATAACAGTTTGAGTGCATTTAATTTGAGGAAGAGTGGACCTAGCACTGTACCTGAAATAGAGTTGGTGCCCAGAACTGGAAGACGCTTCCTGTTGCCTCTTGCATCCACGGCTCTCTTCCTGGCCTACAACATGGCCAGGCAAATGCTAAGTGTGCAATGAGTACCTTCTGAATGAATGAATAATGAGTGAATGACTGTAAGCTAAAAAGTGGACGTGTGTTCATATGGCTGTACATGTTTTAGGAACACCATTTCGACTCTTAGTTTTCCATTCTTCCCCCCATTCCCAGTCACAACTTTTGGATACAAACACAAAAATTTCCATCGTACCATGAGATTCTGCCAAATATGAACTGTGTTTTACTCTTAATTTTATTGTTAGAGCCTCAGAACACAATGAGGAAAATAGTAGTTGCTCAATAAAATTGTGTACAAAGAATGAATTTTTATACTACTTTGAGACTGACACTAGTTTGGGTGGTGGGGCTGTCTGAATAGGTAGGATGCCCTATTTATGCTGTTCCTTTACTCACAAAGTTCTTTGCAGATGGGCCAAGGCTTGATTTATATCACAAGGCATGAACTTGATTTATACCACACCTAGATCTACAGAGGGCAGCAGTATAGGAAGGGCCAGGATATTAAATTCTAAGATTTTCATCACATCTGTGGAATTTTTATAGCTCCTCTCTTTTGGTAGGATTGGGGGATTTGTGAAAATGTGTTATAAACAGTAAAACATCATTCAATTTTAAGGTGTGAACTCCACGGACTTATGAGACACCAGAGTCAAACATTACATTTGGTTGATATGAGGCTTAACTCCTCCCTTGTAGGTTTCCACTTTCTAACATTCTTGGTTTCCTGAATTTAATTGTGCAAGAAGCCACATTGCTTATCCTGTAGCATTTCCCTCATCGTGGAGTGTGATGATTATATACCTGTAATGTCAATTACCATGTTCTTCTAAATCCTGGTTAGATCTACACGTCTGATCAGATTTGAGTTCTTTTTTACTTTATTTATTTATTTAGCCATTAATACTTTCTAAGAGGTGGTGTGTATATCTATGAGAAGACACAGCTCTTTTGGTAATACTAAGATTAATGAACAAGTTCAGGGGCTATTATCCTGATCCATTTCATGGTAATCTTCCCACCAGCTTTTCACCTCATGGTTTTACTAACCACTGATCATAATTGTCTAAATCCTTATTTTTTTATGGGCTGCAAAAAGGCAATATTCAAATTCAAAGTAGATGGTAAATCCCACCAAGATTTAAGCTGAATGGCTGGGTTCAAAGTCCAATGTGTAAGACCGAATGACTCTGAGTGACCAGAAAAACTGTCATTTCTCTTTCTGAGTGTTATACCATGTCTACTCCTTTCATTTCTGCTGAAATCAACTGGTCTTTCCTACCCATGGTGCTTTGTTGCATCACTGAATTATAGCCTATTTACATTATTTATATTATTTATTATTTTTTAATTATAATGAAGGGGGAAGAAATGTTGTAAAAGCATTTTTTCTAGAATTTTCTCTTTACTCTGAACATGGATAACTTCAAAATGAGTCAAGTCATAAGCAGAATAAAAGCATGCATTCCAACACCCTTCAATAATTTAGCACCTCCTTTGAGTAGCCCACTAAATAACATTGGAAACACAGTTCCAATCTGAGTTGTTAGAAAACGTGTTCCCTTTGCTAGATGATTTGTTGTGTTTCTTTATTCATTTCTATGGGCTCTTCCTTAAGTTTTAATCATGTGTTGTTTATGTATCATATTTGTGTATTTGTTTGCTTTTTAAAAATTAACGTTGTTATCTTTGCATGGAAACACCACTGAGGAGCATGCCAATAGTATCTCATTTTGGCTATAATAGAACACCAGAGCAGATATCATTCCAGTGCACCCCTTAGTGAATGCTTTGGTGAAAGCAGTGACGCACAGTGATGCATCGTTGAATACTGCTTTGTTGTCCCCCCTCAAGCCTTCACAGGCTGTCATATATGAGTTTCACCAACACGTGCAAACTCTGTAAGTAGGATGGGTTTTGTGGGTGTGTGACTTGTTCTTGGTTTAATGCTTTGCTGTCACCACCTTGAAATTCTTGATCATTTTATCTTTGAACTTCTGTTTTGTAAGGAAGGTCTGATGGGACAATGGTTTGCACACATGTGCAGAGGAGATACTGGAAATACATTTCTGCTGCTTCTTGTTGTCCTTTTTGCATATAGCATTTGTGACACTCCATGAGCACAGAAATCTGGTGGACCCACGACATGTGGGAGTTCACTGAACCAAAATGAGTGTAACATAGCATGCTATGTCCATGACTGAGTGGGCAGTGTCACCGAGAGCCTGGAGAGCCACACTTCCCATTGGAACACAGAAAGAAGGCAGTGGAGTTCTAAGACACATGAATGACCAAGGGACCCTGTCATGTCCTTTCTTAGTCATGCTACTGCCTCATATCAGCCAGACACTTCTGCTGAAAATGATGACATCAGAAGATGACATAGTTCCTTTTCCTCTCAGTCCTTCCTCCTCATTCATAAGCCAAAGTTAGAATGCTTGTGGAGTGTGTGCCTATCAGTGAGTGACACAAAAAAATGTTTGAGTTACCTTTATGCAGAACTCCCACTGTTCTGCTTATAATACATATGTAAGTAGGAGCTACAAAATGTAAATCATGTAATTTGGTGATTTTGCATATGATTTAGATATTCATATTTGCATTTAAAACTAACATTTCACAATGTAAAGATAGATAGTAGAATTCTTGCTAACAATTGAAAATGTTTATTCTTATTAGAATACCACTCAGCAAATTAAAAAAAAACCACCATGACAAGGAAAAAATAGACTATGAAAACAAGTAAGAAAGTTTTTTATTTTAGAACATTTTAATGACATTTTGTGCTGCTTTTTAAATATGGAGCTTGATGTTTGCATCTCACACTGGGCAGTGCAGGTCACAGAGCTGGTGCTGCCTGTAAAGACACCATGGAATTTGTGTCACTTTTTCCCTTGATGTCATGCTTTATGATTTTACTCTCTTCTCCTGGTTATTGTAGCCTTTCGTGTAGTCCTGCAAAAACTGTCTTAATGAGGTAGTTCCCTTACTACATCCTTTTGGTGCCTTGAAAATCTAAATTCTGAGGGGTTTCAAACTCTGTTCACTTGTAGACACAGAAGGAACTGTGTTTAATTAGGTGAGGTAGTTTTGTAAATTAATTACCGGTTTTAGTCTGGTTTCATGTTTGAAAGATTATATTTATACAAGAAGACAGGATCCAGGTTTCCATTCACAGAGAAGGAAGAAATTAGGAGCAATTATTCCTAAGCTTGCTTTTTTCAAACCAAACAAACTAACCCCTTCCAAAACCCCACTTGCAAGTCAAGTGGTCAGCTCTTGAAATGCTCCATTCTGGTAGTGGAGTTTGTTGTTAAACTTTGGACTTCCCAGTGATCAAATTATGCTTTTACATTTCTTGTTGAGCTATAAACAAAAAGCGTAGCAGTTTACTTAATTTCTTTATGCATTTTCATGGAAACGTTATTACCATATGTTGAATTTCTGTTGTTTCTTATGTGTAGCCATTTATCTCTGAAGCTTTTTCTCCCCCAACCCCCAGTTGTCTTAACTTGATTGAATAAAGAAGTTCTAATATCTGCTGAAATGCTTCAAAATTGAGTGCTGCTTTTGCTGCAAAAATGTGAGTTGGTTAGGCAAAGAGAAATCACCACTTGGCCATCTCACTGTATTCCCCCACAGAACACTAACTTTGTTAGACATAACAAAGTGCATTTATATCTAGAGAATTAATCGCTCATGATTTTCTCTTGTAACTAAAATTATGTCAAATTTGATTTATCTCATTTTTTATTTCTATTTTTTACAGGTCCTTTATTACTAGTTACTGGTTACTTTTACTAGTCAAATTCTATTCAATTTCCTATCATGTATTTCTCTTTCATTTGCATTTTATGAGGTTACTTTTCTTTTGCTACTTATAATTTCCCCCTCGTTTCTTCTTTTCATTCTTGTGGTTCCTGTTCCACCCTGTGAGAGAAATTTTTTACTGGTCCCGTCCATCCTGGGGTATTCATCGGCTGCGGCTGTTCATTAAACACTCATAATTCACAGAATCTACCATGAATCTGTGGGGATAATAGAGAGCACGGCTAACCCTCTAGTGGGGAGAGCCCTGTTCCTTTGTCCCAGTGGGTTTTTATTGAGAAAGTAGACACAGTTTGTGGATTCACAGTCTGGCAGAAGGGATCAAAGGGAACAGGTAACTTACAAAGATGCTAATAGAGTCCCTGTTGTGATTCTGGGCAGAGATTGGAGTTTTATCATATGAAAGGATGACAGGTTCCAAAGGTTTCCTGTCTGTGCTTTCAAATTCTAAGTTAATAACATCCTCCAGCAAACAGATCTCACAGGATCTTGCATATTCTATGTCCCAGGCCTGATTACCCTGGGGGTCCGCCTCGGTCTGGGGTCTGAGCTGCCCCTTTGGTTGTTTGCTTAGCACTGAGAAGGGCAGGAGACAGAGGCAGCCAGGAGACTTGGATTTAAGTACATAGACTCAGGCTAAGAGGGGGCAGGGGTTGATGTCAATCACCCCTTCCTTTCCACAGCCCCTTCATTTCCACAGCCTCATGAGTCTTATTTTACAGGCCTTTATGTGGTCAGCACCTGTCTTAGGTCCATTCTCTATCTTAGAGAATTGTTACCCGTCATTGGTTAACTGATCAAGCATTAAAGGCTAAGAACAGAACAGGTAGTGTTCATGCCAGGGGAATAAGTTTTTGTCTCCTTAGTGGCTCCTGGTCCGGAGGTCTCTCACTCAGCCTAAGTCACAGGGGGTTGCAGCTTCCTGAGACCAGGCAGGGCGGCCCTCAACACCACCCGTCAACATGTTCTACAAGTCTGCAAGTAACAGATAGTTTCATACTTTATTCAAATAGGCAAAGGTTGAAAGAAGCAGGGAAACCTGGACAAGAAACTTAAAAAAAATGATCAGGGCAAAACTTGGGGAATCAGTGAATAATAGTTTTTTTTCTCAGAATAGCTTCCTTATAGGTGATGGTCAAGCTCAGGAAGTCTTCATCAAACAAAACTGATTTCCTAAAATGTCAACTGGATCATGTCATGCCCCTGCTTTACTGACTCTGAATACTTTTGGAGAGTCTTCTAGGGATCATGTTGAGCAAGGATAGAGCAGCAACACCCAGGGGAGTGGAAAGGAAGAGCCTGTAAAGACGAGAAAGAGGATCCTAGAGAAAGATGTTTCTCAGCATGGAGAAACATTTCAAGAAGGAAGCCAAATGCCCACCAGTAGGGTGTTGGCTAGTAAATTAAGAACTCATTTTCTAAAAATGTGCATTTAATTTTGAAGGGCATTCCTCGTTCCATGGCACAGAGTAAGTCCCCATCTGCAAAAATTTCAGCTGTGTTGTGGATGATGGCATGGGAAGCAGGTTGACCAAATTCTTAGGTGACTGAATAATTTGAGGAAACAACACAGTCATTATTCAAACCATTGCCTTTGAAAATTTTTATTATGGATTAAACTTTGAAAAAACAAATATAAATATAAAATAAATGTAAACAAATATAAAGTTCTATGCTTATGTCTAAAAGGGAAAGATATATCTTTAGAAATCATATGTTCAAGGTATTTAGCTGATTAAAAACAAAAAATTTTATGCATGGAGGTTGAAACCCTGCGGGCTCCTGTCTGCACTAAACAGGGTATAACCCTTTGCACTCCTGTGCTCATTCACGTGCAGCCACAATCTCCTGCTGCATTTGTCAGCTTTGATCTCCCAGGGGGCTTTGTAGTTGCTGCTCCCTCTGGAACAGTTGCCTTCAGAATATTCTTCCCTAGATATACATGTGGATATTACTTACTTATTCTGGTCTCTGCCCACTAGCCTCTCAGAGGTGCCTTCTTTGCCCACCTTATTCAGAATACTGCCTCCTACAATTTCACTTTCCACCTCTGGGTCTACTCTAGTTTCTTTCTTGCCACTGTCCCTGTCTGACATTGTATTGTATGTTCATTTGCTGATTTGCTGTCCATTGTGCTTCCAGAAGGTAAACTTCATGAGAGTCATTTGGTTTGTCTTATTCACCTCCACATCCAAAGGGCTTCATTCTAGACTTTTTATTGGGTTCATATGGGTGAGAGATTATACACCAAATGATGAGTTGCATTAAACCCAGACATTCTCTTGCATCCTGAGAATGCATCTGTTCTATGAAACTACACTCCTGTCTTTTTATCACCCTTACAGCATATCAGATTGTAATGAGGTGTAACAAATGTTATTGTCTTAACAGCTGGCACCTAAATGCTGAGACTTTCAAGAGCAAGCTCAAGAAGCAAAAAAAATCTTGCAAGGAATAGTGGGAAGAAGATTTATTATATTTTGGGTTGGGGGAAGAAAGAATGAAGAAGAGAAGGAGGGAGCAGAAGAGAAATGGAGAAAGGTAGAGGTTAAGGCAAATCAAAAAAATGGCAAGGGGGAGATTGACCAAACCCCGTTTTCAGGAAATAGATTTAATTTTGAGCCAATCACAGAAACAGGAAACCAAAAGGCAAAATACTCCATGATATTATAAACACCTAGAAATTTCTAGAAATCTTTGCTACTACTTCAAATACCACGTACTGAGGATTTTGCAAGTCCAGGCCAAAATCTTAGGACCCTGGGAAGGCAGAGAAGATGAGCTGACACTGGGGTTACAAAGTACAAGTTAATGGTTTTCAAGGGAGGGACGGAGACATCTCTGACCATTGGCTTAATTTTCCCCACTTACTTTCTCACTGCCCAGCAAATCCTTACACCTTTCAGTTTAGAACACGAGGCACTCAGGTCTCAGCAGTACTTCATGGAGGGGCTAAGATCATTGACTCTGGTGCTGGAAGCTGGTCTAAGACCCCAGCTCACTGAGTTTCAGCTGTATGATCTTGGGTATGTTACTTACAGGCTCTGTGCTGCACTTGCCCCATCTGTAAAATGGGATGGTATTTCTTAGGGTTGCTGTGAGAATTTGAGCTTAAACATAATTAGAGCTGTACACTTTTTTGTTATTATTACTGTTATTGCTATTATTATTATAACGATTATAATTATTATAATCATTACAATAATAATTATTAAAATAATTAATAATTATTATAATTATAAATTTAATAATTTATTATAATAAATTATTATAATAATTATATTTAATTAAAATTATAATTATAATTAATTATTATTAATAATAATTATTATGATAATATTATAATATTAATTATAATATTATTATAATTATTAATAATTTATTATTATTATATGGATAGGTCAGGGAGAGCTTGAGACTTCAAGACATAAAGTGGCTAGCCCATGAAAACTGATGGCAGTGACTGAATTAGAAATAGAATACTGCTCTGTTTCATTTCATTGCCCTCCTCTGAAAGGTACAATATTTTCTGGAGAGAGAGAGAAAAGAAATATTTATAAGCTCAGATTCCTCAGACCCCACCTCCCCACTTCAGTAAGATGCTAATTATCTCAGATTTGCCTGAAATCTATGGCCGAGATATTTTAAGAAATGTGTGTGTGTGTTGTAGTGGGCATTGGACGTATTCTTCCTAAAGGCTCTCACATTCTTCTAGAAGAAGTGTCACAGCTGGCCTGGTGTGGAAGGCCCAGGCTCGAGAGCTCTGTGAAGCCAAGACCAGCTCTTGTCACAATGATTTCAGGGCACCATGCCTGGACTACACGTTCTGTGTTTTTGTTCGCCATCTTGGAAACAGCCGGAGAATGTGCAAACCACAAGGACTCTGAAATTTTGCTTATGAGTTACAAGGGAATCTATGAATTTTCCAAAGTTTATTTGGCCAGAAGAAGATGTTAGCACCCAGAGGAAGACACCACGACTGCTGACACTTCCAGTTCTAAGGACACCATGGAGCACACAGAGTTTTGGACAATTGAGACAAAAAGAGAAGTTGTGTATACCCCTTGTTTTGAGTCCCCGGGAGGCTCTGCACAGGAAGAAGAGAGGGGTGTCCTTATAGCTGTTGGAAAGACACATTTGTGTAGGTTCCTTAAAGGGGAGGTATGTGTCTAGACCTACAGAACTGTAAGCAGGCTGGCTAGGTGATGTGGGGAGGAAGGAGGGAGCCAGCTCCTGGCTGGATGAGGCACTACAAAATTTGGACTCTTCTTGTACCACTGTGAGAGGAGCAAACTCTCCTGTGACCCTGTCTGTGTGGACCAGACAGGAGAAGATAAGCCACTGTTCTACCAGGGCTGATAGTGGCGGTTTCAACAGGAATAGAAAAGAAAGGTAGAGAGTGTGTGTTCGATGAATAATTTAAACTAAGATGCAGCCAAGACTAGTAGAAAGAGGCTTTTGCTCTTTTGCTGGGCCAATGGCAGATGTGCTGTTGACAGGTGTGTGTACATATGGGTAAGTGTATTTCTATATAAGTGCAATAATAAGAAGGGTATTTACTGGAAAACATTTCTTGGGGGGTATGTATTGTATGAAGACAGATGGTACTCTCAGGCTGCTGGTTAGCCTTTCAGATTTAACTCTTGTGTTGAATTTGAGGTTCCTTTCTTTATGGTAACTCTATTCCCCCTCCTCCACCCACCCTACAACTTATTCCTTCTGCTAACTCTAAGAACAATCTGGTTCTAGGTAAAAAAGTGCCTGAAAATCACAGTGCACTCTGGCAGACACATTTTCTCCCTCTCCATCTGGTTCAGGAAAATTTGAAGAGGCCATGGAAAAGAACTTCAGCAGAGTTCTCTATGTGGGCAGTCCAGGAGAGTTGTCTCTTTCCTGTCCTGCAAGTTCCTAGAGAAGACCTGAAGATCATCCTGTGATTGTCCATATGACATTGGGAAACAGAGGTGGCTTATTGGCACACACACACCTTCTGCTTTCAGTGTGACCTCTGTCTAGTTAGTCACCCTGCATTTGACCTCATCAGAGCACCTGCAGACCCCCAGACAAGCTCATCTGCCTGCAGTTCCTAAAGTCTTCCAGGACTCCTTTTCTGTCAGGATGCTTTGCCTTTTGTGTCATGGAGGGATATGAATGAAGCAGAATTCACGGCCCCTCTCCCCAAGAAACTTGAATGGAAGTGGGATAAATACAGACAAGAGAAGACATGAGCCTATCAAGAAGATAACATAAACAATTTCTTGGTGATTTAAAATGCTCATTGTTTCTCCCAGCTATTGACTTGTGGTTGTCTGTCTTTTTCAATGAATGTAAATATATCCAAATTCTGAGGGAGTTAATCAGTTTGAAGTTACAGATAGATTATAATTAGTTTATAGAATATATGGAGTAAGTTCATGTGATAATAGTTACTTTTGCTTCCCAAAATACCAAGGAAAATAGACATTATGAAACACATTTTTTTTTTGCAAATATAGCCTTATAAAATTTTATCA
Organism: Tonatia bakeri; assembly: GCA_004024845.1. Lineage (NCBI taxonomy): Eukaryota > Metazoa > Chordata > Mammalia > Chiroptera > Phyllostomidae > Tonatia > Tonatia bakeri. Next base: position 99,441 of record PVIA01005167.1, read on the forward strand.
TTGGGACTTTCCAACATATTGGAGATGTTCTAGAGAACTCCTTAATGTATTAGTTTTCTATCTGAATAATTTGTCTGTTCCAAAATAATATGGTGTTGCATCTTGACAAAAGTCTCATACGAACTTATAGCTATTCCCCTCTACTTTGTAGTCGCAGGTTCAGAATTCTCCCTAAGAATTTTTACAACTTTCAAAAATATCTATCATCAAAAAACATAATATACATGTGCTTAACCATCATTAAAAAATGAATCTTTGAGTTGAGTAGATAATCAGTACAGAGATTCCTCACACATCCCTTGCTTACACAGAGGGAGATTTCATGCTTAGAAGTACATCTCTGGGGAAAGATATGGTGTGTGGGTGCTTTTGCAGGGGTGTCCAACCTGAGACCCATGGACTGCATGTGGCCCAGGATGGCTATGAATGTGGCCCAACACAAAATCATAAATTTACTTAAGCCTTTTTTTGCTTATCAGTTTTTGTTAGTGCTTGTGTATTTGATGTGTTGCCCAAGACATCTCTTCTTCCAGTGTGGCCCAGAGACATCAAAAGTTTGGATACACCTGTTTAGAGTATCCCTTTTTATACTTTTATATTTTTATGAATAAAATTTATTGTTTTGGGGGAGATACCAAAGCTTTAAGGCTCTTTTTAAATTTTTATTTATTTTTTAATACTCATCAGAGTATATGCTTATTGATTTTGGAGAGAGAGAAAGGGAGGGAGGGGGTGAAGGAGGGATGGAGGGAAAAGTGTGTGTGTGAGAGAGAGAAACATCCATGTCAGACAGAAACATCAATCAGTTGCTTCCCATACATGTTCCCTTAGGGATCGAACCCACAACCTTATCAGTGTATGGGATAACACTCAACCTGGGCAAGCCTCTTTAAATAAAAATTCCCCAGGGTTTGAATGTTGGTGATGACAAGCTCTTAGACTCTGCTACTTTAGTGTGAATTAAGATCAGGTTCGAGCTGACAGCGACTTGGAGACCTTTGCCTAGGTATTTTTCACTTCATAGATGAGGAACCTGAAGCCCAGCAGGTGTAAATAATGACTGATGATGCTGGAGAAAGGCAGCTGAAAGGGAGACTCTGAGAGGAGGGTGCACACAAAGCAGCGTTCTGTTTAGGCTTATTTTCTTTGTACACATTTATCATGTGAACCATGGAATGCCTGCTTCCTTCACGGTTCCAGAGGCAAGTTCTTATTTACACCAGCCTTTCTAGGGTTCTTTAGAGACCATAAGAATGCTTCTCTCTGTTCCTAAACTCACTAGGGAGTAGGAAGCAAATGCTTCATTGTGAAGAAATTAATACATCCCCGAGGATGAGCAATTTACCGCTTCTACCCGTGAAAACAGCCCCTTTGAGCTGCTGTGGCATCCAGGGTAACAGGGAGCAGGTTTGTTTATTCCATTTATTGGTTGAATTGCCAAATTTCTGTCTTTAATGAGCTAATAGACCTTGGATGCGTAAAGTTCATTTATTTCCTTTGATAGATTTACATATTTGTAGAGAAATCACTCCAAGCACTGAAAGAACCCAGTCATGCAGCTGCTTAAAATCTTTTCATTATGGTAGAAACAACTCTTTTAGTTTTAAATCTGTGAAACAAAGTTAAGTGGAAAACTGAGAGTTCATGTCTGATGGACATATTTTCCTACAGATTGAATGCTTTTGGATCTCAGACACTATTTTACTAGTGTTTTCAATTTAATTATAGACTGAAAAAACCCTGACTCAAGTAATTCTTTTTCAGAAGTATCTAATTTACATCATTTGAGTTTGAAATAAAAATGAAAGGATTTTAAATTTAGAAAAATGATTACTTAGGGATTAGAAACAAAAGCTTGAGCTCCTTATTTCTTTGTTGGACCCAAAGAAATACAGGGTCCGGCACAAATAATGCCCCTTCCTCATTCCAAAACCATCAGCACGTAACTCTGTAACATAACAATATGCACACCACATGACATTTTAGGAGAAATGTTCAAATTAAAACTATAAATTATTACACTCATATTATTACCCTACCAACCACACTCAAGCAGCCATTATTTGTGCTAGACCCTGTAGATTTAATCAGACAAGTAAATTTATTTTAACAATTTACAGTTTTATTCCCAAGTTACTTTGCATAGTTTATATTAGGAAATACCATAGTGTGGTTAGATTAAGTTGATACAAAGTCTACTGCACTTAATGTGTGTTTTGCTTATTTATTGATTTGAAAGTTTATTTTCACGTGACTTCAGAAGGATTTATTTTATATGGGTTCTTATTAGGTGAATTTAATTATTTAAGTTCCCAATTATATAATTGAAATGTGTTAATTTGATCCCCAGACATTGCTCCATGTTAACTTGGAGAAACAGTCGTAAAGGTAGCTGATATTTCAAAAGAAAAGCCCCTCCAGAATGCATCCCGGACACTGTGCTCTAAGTGTGATGGTGGGTGTTGAGAGTCTCTACTTTTTGCTGCTCCTTTTTACTCTCCTGGGTTCATTTATACCCTGGGAGCCAAAGCACCTGCTTCCGGAGAGAAAAATCAGACCATCCTCTATGAAGTATTTGAAGTTATTTTTCCAAATAAGAAGGGAAAGAGAAGTGCTCCTTTTTAAAACCTTGCTTCTGCAATACTAAAAACAATCAAAGAAAACATTTAGTCTCAAAATTCACGTTTCTACATTTTAATGTTTTCTATATTAAAGGGTAGATTGCCACTGCAAGTTACTTTATTTTCTATATAGTGAAATACACTTTAGAAAGCAGTCAACATTTTGGCTGCAGCTAGTTAAATTTCTTCCTAATTTTGTAGAAACACAAAACTCGATGCTGGGGGACACTTAAAGAACTAATTATTTTTTTCATTTAAATTCATGGCATCTTGATGTGTACCATAAGTATATTTGACACTCATTTAAATGACATATTACTCAATGTATTTTAATTTTACATGTTTCTCTAAATAACCACAGTGATATAGTGCATACCTGTAAGCCCAGGTGCAAATGTGATAACACAGTTGTATTTGTTTCTTTTCACTCTCCACCTATAGAAAGGGCAGATTGTAAACTGAGCTCACTTCCCATTTAGTGAGCTCACAGGTTTATTTCTCGCTGAATACATCCTACAAAGGTTTCTCAAATGCCTTTTATGTATCAAGCCTCATTTAAACACTGGGAACACCTAGGTGGCAAAACGTAACACTCCAAGTGTGAGATAAGGCACAAACAGATAAGGTGAGTGGTGGAGGGCACTGAGAAACTCAGTGTCATCACCTGAGGCAGAGGACAAGTAACTTGTTACTTGTTTTTAGGAGATGAGGTGATCTTCTTGAATTCTGCATACCTATTACCAATTCTACAGTTGTCTAACTACCAAAAAATATCAAGAATTTAACTTTAACTTATAAATACCATTGCCCAACCTGGCAGCAGTACGGGGATCCCAATATAGGAAATGATGTTTCTTTTGGGAACAATGAACAGGTTTTCACCCAAGGAGCAAAGCAAAGGGTAGTGTACTGGCCTGTAATTCATCTGGAGCCACGTGGACATTGGCTCTCCTGGAAGCTGGTTTAGCCGCTCTCCAGGGATGACAGGAGAGCAATGCCCTGGTCCTGTGGATATCTGTTGAAAGGAAACCTCCACCATCTACCTTGAAGGAACAGGAATGGGACAGACAGCTAATGAATAAAATCAGAGAATTCCTATACCCTGTACCATACACCCTTCTGCCTCACCACTTATGTTGGAAACTCCTGAGTGTTTGAATAGGTGGGTCTACACAGCACCACTCAATACTTCCATTCAGAAAATATCTTTCCTTTTTGGTATAGGATGTGGCACCTAGTAGGTGATTAACAAATATTCACTGAATGAATAAACATTAAGTTCCTCTATTACCTGACACTTTTGTAAGTGATATAGAAAAAGACAATGTAAATTTTTTAATTTACTCATTAAAAAATTGGTGGGATCAGAATTAAGAGCTTTTAGGAAGTGAGACACAGTTTTGCCTTAAAAAACACATTTATTCCCTCCTTGGAATAGCTCCTTTCCCTTTAAACTGGCTGGCTCATGGAGAAGTCTTGGGAGCAACAATGGCAAGAAACACGTGTGCCTTAATCTAACTTTGTCAGTCCCCCTCCTTGGAATTCCCCTTCCTGCTCCCTCTTCACTCCCCAAGTCAAATAATTGTGGAGAAAACAACTTAGGATAGAATTTCAGGAGTCCTACTGTCTCTAGCAATCAAGGAGAATAAATCCTTGGCTTGCTTTTTTTACATTCCAGGTATACTACAGAATAGACCTTTTATGACTTCTTTCCCAAGCAAAATAGCTGACTTTCATATTCTTTTCCATTGGTAAAACTCTGAAATATACCTGTATCTAATTGTACTTGTAATCACTACACATCTGTGTGATCGAGATAAAAAAGAAAAATTGCTTTTTATTTTGAAATTTTCCCACTGTCTGAAAAATAAAGACAGTGGTACAATGAACTCAGAGTGCCAGCTTTCACTGTCAACCTATGGTTCATCTTTTCATCTGTCATTCTGCCCACTGTCCCATGACGAGAGTTATTTTGACATAAATTCAATATATCATGTGTCATTTCTATATATTTTAGTATGTATCCCTAAAAGATGAGCACTCTTTTAAAAAACCATACTACCATTATTACATCTAAAATTAATAATGATTCATATATATATCACTGAATATCTACTTAATATTCACATTTCCCTAATTGATTTTAAATTAGGTTTTGTAGATATATTTGAATAGAATATAAAGAAGATCCATACATTAATATTGCTTATGTACTTCTTAATTTCCTTCAATACTTTGTGGATTCCCTTAGTCTCTGTTTATTTGCAGTTATTTTTTAGTTGAGGTACTAGGCCATTTGTCTTGTAGAGTTTCTCCAGTGTTTACGTTTGTGGACTACATACCTTGGTGGTATTAAGCATGTTAGTTGGCCCCTTATATTTTCTGTGAATTGTTAGTTATGTCCGGAAGCTTGATCAGACTCAAATTTTATTTATTTATTCTTTAAAGCCAGACTTTCTCCTCAGCAGTGGTGTTTACCCTCATCAGGAGACATGTGACATTGGGTTGTCCCTTTTCCTGACAGGCAACCCACCTTTGACCAGTATTGCCTAGACCTATTACTTTCTTACAGAATGCAAAATACTAAAATTGTAATTTTTCATTTATTAGCTAGACAACTTATATACAAAACCTCACCCTTGTTGATTCTTAGTTACTCTGAAATATGGATTGTATAGAAAATCCAGGATAAATGTTTTTTCCCTTGATTTAACAGTTTTCAAAATATTGAGTGGTTCTTTACAACTTTCCAAAGATAACCAAATTATACTTTCCAAAGTGTAATTAGGAATTTATAAGTTTAACTGTATTTAGTTTTAATCCATTACAATTATCATCTCATTTATACTCAGATCAATTTATTTATGCCCATTTGGTGCTTTTGATACAACTCTAGGATTCTATGATAATTTTCTTGTTTTTATTTTATTTAGATAGTAACTATTTTAAGCTTAGCAGGCTATAAGGTGTCTGTTGCAATTATCATGGATATTATGTGAATAAATAAGGGTGGCTATGTTTTTTACTTATAAAAATCATGCCTACAGGGCACTATTTCTGGATCCCTGTTCTAAAGTAGAAAAAGCTATGTTCTAAGAGAAAAATACAGCACAAATGCACATCCCGATGAACATGTAATCCTTGTTCTATCATTTCACCCATCAAAATGTTTTTCTTTTTAATTTTCTGAAAAGGAGAAGAAGCAAGCATGGAAAAGGAGAGGTAGAATGAATGGTAGGGGACAATGGAATTGTTTTGATGAGATAATAATGCTAACTTATTGCAATTAAAATATATTTTACATGTGTTTTGTATACTATATATGTATATATATGTACACATACACATATACATGTACAAACATAGAGATTTTCTCTGTATAAGTACATGTCTTGAGTTGTTTGGCAGGATGTCAGCTAGTTTTATAATTATAGGGCAATATTCAACTGGTTATGCTAAAAGCCCACTGGCAAGATTGTCTTGGGGTTGCCTTGCGTCACTGTTGTTAGAATCCCGAAATCTCAGGGTTGGATGAGTTGTCACCTTTTCTGTTACAGCTCTTTCTAATGTGTGACTTTCTCCATAACTTATTCAGCAACCATACAGATCCTGGCTGATTACCTTAGCTTATTCCTTGAATGATTTTTGAAATTATTTCCTTTGCAGTAAGCCTACGTGTGTATCTTCCCTGTGATTTCTACAAGGAAGTCATTCCCAGCTGCCTGTCTTGGTCAAATTTCTCTATTACATGCTTTCCTATGACCTGCACCTCTTCTGTGTAGAATTTGTCACCTCCATTTCTGTGGATGTTTGGTTAGTTTCTATATCTATATTAGACTGTAATCTTCAAGAGGGCAAGGATTACATGTATTTTTATTTCAGCTGTATATTGAATATCTAGCATGTAGACTCTTAAGAGATATTTTTTCAGATGAATGAATTGCTTCTTATTTTCCCTCTATAGTTATATAGAATACATTTAAAATACCACACTCCCTTCAAATATTGTTTTTCCTAAGGTGAACATCAAAGCCTTCTCAAAAATTCCTCCTGTTGCATAGTTTTTGATTTGTTTGTTGGGTTAGTTGTTTTCCTTTGTACAGATTCCAGTGGGCACTCAAAACTGACCAATAGTCTACATGCACCCCAACTAGGTGAGGGTTGGAATGGGACCATCATGTCTTTGTTGTAGAGACTGAAACCACCATTGGCATTTGGCAGCAGCATTACATGATGTCCGTCCACATGATGCATTAAAAATATTTTGTCGTCTTTTATATTTCTGAGTGTTTACTAAGTCTGTTGGCAGTTCACACTATGAGAGTGTTTAATTTATTTAAATTTACTGTATTCCCGGGTTCTCAGTTTTCTCACACACATAGTATTGATTTCAATACATGTCCTACTATCATATTTTCACCTTGAAAGCCATTGTGTGACCTCTGAGTAGCACAATTGGACATAGACACATTACAATTCTTCATCAAACAACCTTAAAACAGAGAACTGCTCTATAATTATTGCTGGGCAAAAAATGATTTAAGTGTTCCCCTAACTCATCCTAATAAAAACACAGCACTGCAGCTGATTAGGAGTTGATCAGTGTATATTCTTTTAAAAGCTCATTTTGAATATATTTTGTCTTCCATGCATTTACCAACCTGTCACTTCTGAGCCATTCCTGGCTTGGGGCAGTGTTCCCGAGGAAACTTGGCCAGTTTCTGTGCTGTTCTCCACTCCAGCAGAGTGCTGCTCCTTTCTGTGGGATTTGCTATGGTAATTGAATATCTGGATTAGGCATCTGTTCTCATGAATTCCTTCCTTGGAGTACATTCAGCAGCTGCCTAACTGCATCTCTCTCACAGACAACACAGGTCTGGAACATCACGATCTCTCTTATTAAAGGGATAAGGAGCTTGGGACCCACTGCCGAGAGATTCCAGACCATCAACGGTTCTGGTGAAGGGCAGACCCAGGCACACACGCTGGCTAACCCTTTCTCTTCTAGAGTGTGGATCCACCAGATTTCCATTCATGTAAGGAGGATAGAATGAACTGAATTTTAGATTTCCTCTCTGCCCTTAGCATACTATTTCACGGGCACCACAGCAGTGGGTATACACATACATGATAGAAAATCCTAAGTGATGTTGGATTTTGTTTTGTTGTTGTTGCTCAAGCTTAGAACATAGGGGCAAGTTTACTATCCCAGCCCCTTTTTCCTACCCCTTTTCTGATCATCTCAGATGCTTCTATAATGTCTACTGCATAATAATTTCATGGACTCTTAAATGTTTCTTTCCCAAGCTTTAGGTCCAAGATTTTTATTGCTTGTTAAATTGGATTTTTGAATGTTTCCTTAAACTGATCATATCCAAAATCAAAGTCATAAGCTCTCTCTATATATTTTTTCAAAATTCCATCTTTTTGTTAGTGTTCATACTAGTTACCTAGTCCCTTGGACTCAGCATCTCCATCTTGCTTCCACCTCCTTGTGCATCCTCACGGGTTCATACAACCTGTAGTCTGCAGTCCTGAAATTTCTTACTTGCTTCCCTCACTCACACTTTTTATATCTCGTGAAAACTGTGAAGTTTTTCTCTTGGAAAAATGCACAAACAAAAATACTATTTTACTTGCAATGACAATAGGTTCAGAGGTGAGCTTAATTCACTTCCATTTACTGGGCTGGGCAGGTTAAGTTTATCCTGGGCCATCCTGCCTTGCACTTGGAACTGTGGTGCTATGGCCAGTCAGGGCTCTCTTTCATTCTCAAAACTATTGCTATTTGGATGGTAAGTTATACGGTGATCTTATCTAGGAGCTCCCGTGCAGTCTAACCCCACATAGACCTTCCGGGGATACACAGACCCACTTCAGGGCCTGAGTGCTTTGCTCAGGATGGTACCCCTCACCAGCAATGCCACTCTCAATCATTCTCACCCTCCAACCCCCACTTCCTCCAGCAAACCTGTATCAAAGCCAGCCTCCTGTGGAAATCCCTCGTCTTGATCACTTTTGTCTCTTGGGCATCTCTATATTCTTCTTCTGAATTCTTCCCATATATTCATTCACTTGTTCAAACATTGTGTTGGTTTATATAGTTTATTAGTCATTCCATGGGCCAGTCTTATTTCTCCATTTAGATGGTGGCAGTGTGATGAAGGGAGAAGTGCATGGGCCATGCAGCAGCTGCACAAACCTGCACAGATCACATGGCCTCTCTGAGACTTAGCTTCCCCCATGGGAATTAGACATAACACCTATGTTGTGCAGTCGTTGAGAAAATTATCGGAAAACTATATGGTACCCAACACGGAAATGATTCATATTACTGGTGGTCAACTTTATTTGTACTGTTCTCCCCCTTACCATGCTGAGGACTGGGTAGTGAACAGAAACTTTACCAGAAGAGGAGGCTGAAAGTATTGTCCTGGGTCATTCACGAAGTCATGGCTTTGGGCACAGTAGGCAAAAAGCAAATACATTTCCAGGGATTTTTATAGTAATTATTGGTGATTATTTTTTTTTTTACAAAAATTGCCAACTGATTTTTACCTCTTTTTGTTTATATTATACAATATATCTCAAGGAAGATTCATATTGTCAAAATAGGGTAAAGTATGCTCAGAAAAGTATACACTTTGTCACCTTGAAGATTTCATGGTACCCCCAAAATTTTTCTTCTTCTTTATTTCATTTAAATTTCCCACATCCTAAACAAGTCCACATACTCCATGTGCCAGTCATACAAATCATTTGCTTACATTCTCTGCCTTTCTCTATTATAGCAGTACTTCCCTGTAGCTCTTCACAAAGTTCTGTTTCTCTTTGTTTTTGTTTAAGAGGAACTCATATGTCTTCTCTCCACCTCCTTCCCTCCATTTCTTTGTCTTTTCTATAGGGGAAAATAGTTACAAAATGTCCCACTCATTCTTTTTTTGTGTGTTCTGCTAGCCAGAAGTTGTCATTATAACATCAATTCGCTTTCCTCTAGGGCTTGCTGACAGGTAATAGCCTAGTAAAACACATGTAGCTCTAATCTCAGCTTTGAAACTATATTTAAATGTTAGAGGGCGAAAGTACATTGTTTTAATGTTAGTTTTATTTCAAAACAAACACAATCATTACATATTAGGAAAATATGTCTTTCAAGTTCAAACTGATACAACTGAACTATGCTGTGGAGAAATATGTGTGTTCATTCAACTTCACCACGTTCTACCAGGAACCTCAAACATTGTCAACCAGGCAGCACAACACATCTAGCATTTCTTGGGTGTGCTGGTTACACACCCAAGCACACACAGTGCCTGCCATGTCTTCCTGAAGTTTCCTTTGAACTCTTAGGGGAGTTGGAGCTTTGGACACTTGTCCTGTCCAGTTCAGAGTATAGAGAAACTATTTGGCTTCAGCTTTATCTAAGTTACTTATTTGCGTTTGAATCATTTTCATGGCAGCTTGTCTTTTCAATTACATGCTCAGAATAGGATGTCCTTTTATGTGAAAAATCTCCAAATATCGTTACTAGAAATACCAATTACAAGTGGTCACAAGTATGTTTGCTGAGTGTAATCTGAGAAAAAAAAAGAAGCAAAAGCAAAACCAAAGAAGCAGAAAAAAGACCAATGTTTCTACAGCTCACATTGAAAGGCACAAAGACTGTGCACGATTCTTATGCTAATGGAGCTGCTGGCAGAGCCATTTGTCAAGTAGTGCCTTGGTGCTGGGCCAGGATCCCATACTACCAAGATGTCACAGTCTGCTTTATCATGTCATTAGAGACAAATGCCCTGGCCCTGAGGCGACAGGCCTTGGCTTTTGGTGGTGATCTCAACACGTGCAGTGCGCTCTTTCATTTCAATTATTTTCAGTTTGCTTAGCTTGGATTAAAGGAACAAACACAAGACAGGTTCGCTGAGCTCCAAAATCTTTGCAGAGATTCTCTACTCAACATGCATAGAAATAGAGACAGAGATAGAGATGAAGGCAGAGATGGAGCGAAGGAGGGAGAGAGAGGGAGACAGACAGGCAGACAGACAGACAGAGAGACTGATTTAGTTTACTAGGGTTACGGGCTGTGTGTTTGCTTCTCTGTCATTTTCAGACTTACCCAGATGGGGACTGTGGGCTCAAAGAGGCTCTGTGGGCTTGATCATGGACTCGGAGCCAGTAAGCAGAGCAGCTAGGTCTGGAACCAGGTCTGCCTGACTTGGTATTTTTCTCTACACCATCTATACTTCCAAGTCCAAGTCAATTTTACCTGGGAACCAGGACAGAATCTTGACAAAACAGCTAGAAATGTATACATTATCTATGCTGATCTCATCTTTCCTTGGGAACTGCCATATCCTTTAAACACTAGATTTTTTTTCTTTTTACCCTCCAGTTTTACTGGAAAAAAAGATGGATATACATCCCTGTGTAAATTTAAGGTGTACAACATGATGGCTTGATTTACATATATTGTGAAATGCTGTAGTCTTAGATAACATCCATCTTATTATATCAATACAATTAAAAAAGGAAAAAAATATTCTCCCTATGATGAGAACTCTTAGGATTTACTCTCTTAACACCTTTTTAAATATATCATACAACAGTGTTAGGTATAGTTATCCTAGTAATTTATAATTGTAACTTTGTTCCTTTGGACCTCCTTGCTCCATTTCCCACTCACTTCATCTTCCACCTCTGGTAACCACAAGCCTGATCTCTTTTTCTGTGAGGTAGCCTTTGTTTTTTTTAAGATTCCACATATAAGTGAGATCATATAGTATTTGTCTTTGTTTGATTTATTTCATTTAGTATAATGCCTCCAAAGTTCACCTATGTTGTCACAGATAGTAGCGTTTTGTCATTTTTTATGGCTGAAGGATATTAGATTGTTTCCATGTCTTGTCTATTGTATAGACTTTGAAAAAGAAGATGCCTACCAGGAAGGATTCCTGGTGGTTAACTGGGCTCAAATGTAAAAATCAGACCTAGAAGCCATTTCTACACAGGGGCCTCTCATACAAACTGCATTGTAGAGAGAAACCTGCACTTAGCTACTTGCCACTGTACTGAACTGCCTGCAACATGTTCCTGCCATCAATCCAGCTCTTAAAAAGGAGTTCCTGGAATTATATTTCAACCTATAGGACTGAGGCTTTCCCTGTCCAATTGGAGATGCACAGTTATATTCCCATTAACGTCATCACTGACCAATCAGAGCAGCTCCATTCTGACCAATCAGAACAGTGCCTTCACAACCAATCAAATTGTGAGGATTTTGAGGCCTCATTTGAGTGGGAATAGACCAATCAGAACCAAGGGCAGAGACCTCTGTCTGTATAAATCAGCTGCCTTTGGACTCAGGGAGTGCACTTTCCCTTTCCATGGAAGACTGGTTTCCCCACCCCAAAGATGAAACATTGAAGACATCTCACCAGACTAGAGTGAAGGGCAGAGCAGGGCAGAGCAAAGGCAACTGGCCCTGAGAATAGAGCAGAACAGTCTAGCAAGAGAAGGGCCTGGCTCCAGGGTAGTCTCATAACCATGCTGTCTGTTAATTGATCTGTAACACTATTGAGTTGTTCCATAGCTGTCCTTTTCTTAAACCATGCTGTATTACAATTGAGCTGTGTGTACTGAATAGTTTCATTCTTCACTGCATCCCAAATTGGGAATTCATGTTGGTGCTGAATTGGTGCCCCAAACCATCAATTGTAAATTGATGTAATTTGTAATTTGTAAATTGTAAATTACAGACAATTGTACATAATGCTGCTATGAAAATGGGCGTGTGGATATCTTTTGAGTTAGCAGAATTTTTTGTTCCCTTTGTATGCATTCGCAGAAGTGGAATTATTGGATTATATGGTAGCTCTATTCTTAATTTTTTGAAGGTTCTCCGTACCATTTTCCATAGTGACCACACCAATTTACAGTCCCACCAAGAGTGCACAGGGTTCCCTTTCTTCCACATTCACACTAGAATTTATCTCTTGTCTTTTTGACGATGACCATTCTAACAGGCATGAGATGATATCTTATTGGGGCTTTAATTTTCATTTCCTAGTGATTAGTGATGTTGAGCATCTTTTCAAGTACCTGTTGACTTTTCATATATCTTCTTTAAAGAAATGTCTATGCAGGCATCTTACACAATTTAAAATTGGTTGTTGTTAATTATTATTATTATTATTTGCAATTGAGTTGTATGAGTTCTTTATGCATTTTGGATATTAACTCTTTATCAGATATTTGGTTCTCAAATATTTATTTCCCATTCCATAGGTTGCCTTTTAACTTTGATGAGAGCTTCTTTTGCTGTGCACATTTTTGGTTTGATGGAGTCCACTCGTTATTTTTCTGTTCTGTTGCTTGTGCTTTAGGTGTCATATCTAAAACATCATTACCAAGTCTAATGTCAAAAACTTTATTCCTATGTTGTCTTCTAGAAATTTTATGGTTTTAGGTCTTACATTTAAGTTTTTAATCCATTTTGAGTTAATTTTTGGGTCTCATTTTATTCTTTTTTACATGAATGTCCAATTATCCTATTACCATTTATTAAACATACTATTTTTTTTTTGTCCATTGAACATTCTTGAGTTCCTTACTAAATATCAGTTGATCAAATATGGTTGGGTTTTTTCCTGGTTTTCAATTGTGTTCATTGGTTTATGTGCTTGTGTTTAAGCCACTACCATACTGTTATGATTATGGCTTATAGTATAGCTTCAAATTAGGAAGTGTGTTGCCTTCTGTTTTTTTCTTCTTTCTCAGGATTTCTTTGGCTATTTGGGATCTTTTGTGGTTCCATACAAAATTTTAGCAGTGTTTTTTTTTAACTTCTGTAAAAAATGCCATTGGATTTTCGATACAGATTACATTGAATCTATAGATGGTTTTTGGTAGTATTGACATTTTAACAATATTAAATTTTCCAGTCTATGAACATGAGCAACCTTTCCACTTATACAAGTCTTCTTTCATTTCCTTCATAACTGTCTTGTAGTTTTTGGTGCAGAGATATTTTAATTCCTTAGTTAAATGTATTCCTAAATATGTTATTATTTCTGTTGGTATTGTAAGTAAAATATACTTATTTTTCATAAATTTTATTATTAGTGTATAGAAATACTACTTATTTTTGTATGTTAATTTTGTATGCTGTAACTTTACTGAATTTATTTATTAGATCTTACAGCTTTTTGGTTGAGCCTTTATGATTGTTTATACATAAAATTATATCAATTGAAAGTAGACACATTTTAGCCTCTTCTTTCCAATTCTAATACCTTTTATTTCATTTTCTTGCCGGATTGCTCTAGCTAGGACTTCAAGTACAGATTTGAATAGGAGTGGTGAGAGTGGGCGCTCTTATCTTGTTCCTGATACTTGAAAAATAAACTTTTTACCATTGAGTATGATGTTAACTGTGTTCTGTCATATATGGTTTATATTATGGTGAGATATGTTTCTTCCATGCCTAATTTGTTAAGAGTTCTATGATGAGTGGATGTTGAATTTTGTCAATTGATTTTCCTTTGTCTATTGAGATTATCATATGATTCTTTCCTTTCATTGTATTATGTGATGTATCAAATTGATTGATTTGCATATGCTGAGCCATCCTTTCATCTCAGGGATAAATCTCATTTGACATGGTAAATGATCCTTTTAATGTGCTGCCAATTTCAGTTTGCTGGTAGTTTAGTGAGAATTTTTAGTGAATTTTCTTCACACCAGGGATATTTTACCATAGGTTTCTTTTCTAGTAGTGTTCTTCCCTCGTTTTGGTATAGGATAATACTGGCCTTGTGCAATGAGTTTGAGGGTGTTTCTTCTTTTTTGATATTTTGGGAAAAGTTTGAGAAGAGTTGGTGTTAATTCTTCTCTAAATGTTTGATAAAATTCTCTGGTGAAGCCATCTGGTTCTGGTCTTTTCTTAACTGGGAGAATTTTGGTTACTGATTCAGTCTCCTTACTAGTAATTGGTCTATTCTGATTGCCTTTATTTTGATTCAGTTTGGTAAGCTATATGTTGCTAAGAATTTTTCCATTTCTTTGAGGTTATCAAGTTTGTTTGTTCATAGTAACCTCTGATGATCCTTTGAATTTCTGGTATCAGTTGTAATTTCTCTTTTTCATTTATAATTTGTTGATTTGATCCTTTCTCTTTTTTCCCTTGGTTGGTCTAGCTAAAATTTGTCAAATTTTATTTATCTTTTCAAAGAACTAACTTTAATTTGGTTAACTTCTATTATTTTTGTTCTCTATTTTATTTATTTCTTCTTTAATCTTCATTATATCTTTTCTTCTTCTAACTTTGAGCTCAGATTGTACTTCTGTTTTTTTTTGTTGTTGTTTGTTTGTTTTTTTAGTCATGGAGTCAGGTTCTTTATATGGGATCTTTTTTGCTTCTTAATATAGGCATTTATTGCCACGAACTTTTCTCTTAGAACTGCTTTTGCTTCATCCCATACTTGCTGATATGTTGTGCTTCCATTATTGTTTGTCTCAAAAGCTACATTTTCCTTTTAATTTCTTCTGTGATACATTGGTTGTTCAGGAGAGTGTTGTTTAATGTCTATGTGTTTATAAATTTTTGAGTTTTCCTCTTGTTATTGATTTTTAGTTCATGCTATTGTGGTAAAAGAAGATACTTGGTATGGTTTCAACCTACTTGAATTTAATAAGATATTTTTGTGACCAAACATATGGTCTATTCTAGAAAATATTTCATGCACACTTTAAAAGAATGTGTAGTCTGCTGTTGTTGGCATGTTCTGTATACATGTTTATGATCCATTTAGACTATGTGGGAGAACAAAAACAGGCAAGTATATCTTCTGGAGGATGGGTCCCTTGTAGTTCCAGCTTCCCTAACTAGGTGAGTGTTCTAGGAACTCATCTGTATCAGTGTACTAGCTGGTGTTGTTGTAAGTGGCTGCAATCAGCTTCAGTGAATGTTTTTGAAAACTCTTTCAATGCATTTGCTCATTTCATGATGGGGGGTAATTTATGAGTGCACCTGCCCACACTGTGCTGAGTGTTCAGCAGTTTTTGACTAAAAGTGGCATTGCATGATCCCCGTGCCCCACTGTCCCTATTCACCCTATCTTGCCCTGAGCAACTTTATTTTTTGTTTCTTTGTTTCACTGGATGAAAAAGCCCTGAAAGGAAATGTTTTCCCAGTGTGGAAGAGGTGAAACAAAAATGGCAGAAGCACTAAAAAGCATCGGAATTGACAAGTTCAAAAACTGTTTTGAGAGGTGGAAAAAACATCTTGATAGGTATATCACATCAAATGGAGAGTGAAGGTAATTTTGAAGGTAACTGAAATTTAAAATTGTAAGAATAAATATATACACACACACAAAAGAAAAAATACATAACTTTTTATGAATGAATTATGATATTTTGGGTCTCTCATCATATAATATTGTTCAAATCTTCTATTTCTTTTCTGATTTTCTGCCTGAATAATCTATCCATTTTTGAGAGTGCAGTATTAACATCTCCAACAATGATTTTTATACTGATTTCTCTATTTAGCTTTGTTACTTTTTGTCTTATATATCTAGGTGCTCCACTATTGAACATATAAATATTTATAATGATTATATCCTCTTGACGTAGGGACCTCTTTATCATTACATAATGACCTTCTTTGTCTCTTTTTAACCTTTTTAGTTTAAAGTCTATTTTTCTGTTATAAGCATAGCTACCCGTGGGTTTTTTTTGTTTGTTTTTGATTACCATTTGCTTGACATGTCTTTCACTCTTAGTCCACATTTGTCTTTAAGATTAAAGTGAGTCCCTCATAGGTAGCCTATTGTTGGATATTTTAATCCATTTAGCTATTCTGTCTTTTGATTGTAGAACTTTAGAAGCTAGTTTCAATTCTCTAATAATATCAAGGGACATTTATCAGTACTTGGCATTGTCAGAAACATTATCAAAGTTACTTGTATTGTTGCCTGTATTTTAATTCTTATAGCAATTCTATGAGAGGGGTACTGTCACGTCTTTATTCTATACTCAAGGAAACTGAGTCACAGGGAGGCAAAAAACTTGCCCAAATGAGTGGCAAGGCTGAAATTTGAATCCAGATAGTATGGCTTCAGAGGTTGTTCTTATCCATATCACAATACTTCCTCCCATCTTATGGCTTTACCTACTCTTTTCAGGCAATACGGTACCCTCTTTCTGACCTTCCCACCTGTAGCCTTGCCTTGGGCCTGCTCTACCCAACAGTGTTCCACACCTGGTAAAGTGCACTGGCCCCATTCCTTCAGGTTTTCAAGTGCTTGGAACTGATCTGATTTGCTATGCCATGATAATAGAGCTAAGGACACATGGGAGAAAATTGGAGAAGAACTTTGGAAGAAAGGCATTGATATATCTATTTATTTGCCATAGTAACCTTTTTGAGCTTTCATGGGGCACACATTGTTCTAGTTAGAGGTTAGAGGGGGATACAAAATGATTTATGAGGTCCAGCCCTCAGGAAATACAGGATCCAATAAGAAAATAAGACATGAAGAGTTATAGTTTGCAATGGTAAGAGTTGAAGATATCCAGTGGGGACAGATCATTTGTAACTATTAAATGACATTGGGAAATATTTGGATGAATTAGAATTTGAATAAAAATATTGCTACACACCCACAGCCACCCACTTCTCAGTGATGTCAGGGCAGGACAGGGCAGGAAGAGAGCAAGTCCAGGCTACTTTGTTTGTTGTCCCCATAACATTCCTGGATTGTGCAGTTTTTTTTTTTTAAATTTTATTTTAATCATTGCTCAAGTACAGTTTTCTCCCCTTTACTCCCAGTCCAGCCCACCCACCCCTCCCTCCCAACTTCCCTCCCATTGCTACCCTCCCCCTAGATTTTATCCATGTGTCTTTTAACTTTGTTTCTGTAAACCCTTCCCCTTTTCCCCTGAAACTCCCTCTTCTTCTCCTGTGGTCACTTTCTGCCTGTCCTCTATTGCAGTGTCTTTGACTATATTTTGCTTGTTTCTTTGTTTTGTTGTTTAGGTTCCTGTTAAAGGTGAGATCATATGGTATTTGTCTTTCACTGCCTGGCTTATTTTGCTTAGCATAATGCTTTTTGTACAGATCATCTTCTTCAAATTTGGTCAGTGACACCTCAACGTGAGAAGACATCCCAAGGGATTGGGAACATAAGCTTCTAAACTGAGGCATTTAGAAATAAGATCACATTTGAAGTGCTATTTGAATCAGGCTCTAAAACTTTTGTAAAAGCTGAGAAAAAGTGCCACATTTTTTTTCTAATAATTATCAAGAACATGACATTTGTCATTACACTCTGAAGGACTGTGATTGTGACTGTCATTAGTCACAATTTTGAGAGCACTTAAAAATAATACTTAACACTAGGAGACAAAAGAGGTCACTGTAAAAAACGAAATTAAAGTTAAAGAGGGAGCTTATCTGGCCTGATTTTCAAGAGCACTGTTGAAAATTTTGAATATTTCTTAAACATTTTTTTCTCATCCAGACAAATTTCGCCTCTTTTTATTCTCTTGCCTTATTAAAAACATATCTGAAATAGTTATTTTAGAAGATTTAAAAATACCTTTCTGAAGGTCTTTGCAGTGACTCAAAAGGTGTGATAGTAGTTGTGACTTATCGGAGTTCTCCCTTGTTATACTTACATGTGACTTCATTTGGTTGAAAGGTTATGTCTACCTGGTCTCAAGGTCATATATGAAAGCAGAAGCCCTTTATGGGCTTTACTTTTAGTGGGAACATGTGATGCACATACACAGCTCCCTTAGCTTGCCTCTATTTTCATCTCATTGAATCCTTTCTAGTGTGTGATTTCAAGTGTAACCACATTTTGGTAAATCTGCTTTCTGTTCAGGCCTCTGGAAAGTACAGCAAATAGCTTATTCTTTCTTGGCATTTGTCCCAGCCCTGAAACTTTCTTTTAGATAGGGGAGATATCTGACCTAGGTTATTAATTTGGTCCTTACTGCACAGCCCAGTGGGTCAGTATCTAAGGATTTGTTAGTGTTGGCATCAGGGGTGTGGAACAGAAACCTGTTTTCATAAAAGCGTAAGCCACTGTATCATGAATAGAGCTCATAATATTTTATCTAAATATGAGAAAAGTGTTTCCATTTGGAGTAAAGTATTATTATACATAAAATTAAAGACAGTAATAATCACAAGCTCTCTGTTTCAACGTGTTTAATGACATTTACTGGCATATCCAATAGTGGGTAGAACTTTTTCTCTTTTATCTGCCTTTAGAGAGAATGATAGGAATGTTATTGTCACTGTGATTCAGGATTCAAAGAAATAAGAAATACCTTTCCTTGATTTTTAAACATAATGTTTATTAGACCATAGTTTATTCTTTCCTTTCTTCCTCCCTCCCTTTCTTTTTTCCTTCCTCCCTCTCTATTTCACTCCCTTCCCTATTTCCTTCTTTATATCTCTCCCTACCCTTATTCCTTACTGATGCAATGAAATGACTACTAAAATAATCATCATGAATCTATAAAACATGTTGACCCTTATGTCCTTTTGCCCTGGGTCAACAAGTAACAGCATTGAGTAGTTTATTCATGGAAGCAGTCTGAAATAGTAGTTTAGATTAGAAGATAATAAATATGTTTATTTTATAACAGAGATATTTAACAAGAAAGCAAACTGGAGGTAGGTGATTTTGTATTAAATATACAAAAATTTTTGAATAGTAGACATTTTCTGCCTGGTAGTATTAGACTAAAAATTATAATAAAATAAAAATATCATTTTCCTTTAAAACTATGTGAGTATTGGGAAAAAGAATCAATAAAGCAGAGTGTGTTACAGAATCCATTCCTTTGACTCCTAGGTCACATGGGCTGATGAAAATGGATTTCGTATCCTAAGGGAAATGATTTATGTGCTACAAGGGTGAAAATTGGCCAGAACAATAAAGAGAAAGGTGGTGTTTTTTATTGTTTTGTTTTGTGTTTTTCTTGCAGACAAAAGGATACAACAGACTCTGATTGCAAAAATAGAAAAAGTCTATCCGAAGAAAATTCCCAATGTTTTGAACACAAGTTTTTCGTGAATAGAGACCTTAATGTGATATTTTGGGAGATCCAAGATGGCAGAGGAGTAAGTGAAAACTACATTAACTTCCTCCCAAGACCAAACTGGAATTACAACTAAATTCTAGAAAAATCATCCCAAATAACCAACTGAACACTAGCTGGGGATGGGCCTATAACCAAGGACTTAAAGAAGAAGCCACACCAACACAATGAGAATGGTAGAAACTGTGGAGGCATGAGAGGGCTGGCTGGCCTCCCACAGGTGGCGACTGAATATCCAGAGGTGTATTTCAGTGGCTGAGGGGGCTCTCTCTGAGAAGCGTGGGGTCTAAACCTAAGTAGGGCTTACCAACCTAGAGCACCAGAACTAGGAAAGAAATCCAAATAATATCTGGCTGTGAAAAGCAGCAGGTTTATGTCTACCAGGAAGATATCTAGAGATGCAGAGAGACTCTTAAAGGACCAATGAACAAAATTTCATTTGCAGTCACTTTCCCTGGACTCTGGCAGAGGGAAGGAAAATTGGACTAGAGATGAGTGAGGAGAGTCTGGGGTTGGTGGCTCTGGGGAGAGTGTTGAATGGTCAGCCACCAGGATTCTGGTGCTGAGCCATTCCCCAACTGCAGAAGCCATTTTTCTCAAGCAGATTTGTCCCTTCCATGTGGCATCAGCCTGGGGGAAAGCAATAGCCTCACTTGCAGGAATCCCTTTTGCTTTACTGTATGGAACTTCAGTTTGGCTGCAAAGGGGTAGAGCTGAAGGTTATTTCTGTTATTAAGCCTAACAGAAACCTTATAGGCAAAGGTGGATCTCTGGGAGTTCTGAGACTGTAGCTCACCCTCCCCTAGGCACAGTGATGGGAAAAGCAGGCTTTGGCATGCAGCTTGATTCTTTCTGCACATAACGAGGCACAGAAGAAGGAGCCACATGCTGTGGATTACAGATAGCTCCAAACAGGTTGTCTAGGCACAGTCCTGAAAGCGTTTGAATTAGATCTGTACCAGAGTTTATGCAGAACTACCTAATACATAAAAACAAACCCAAAGAGGAAGCCAAAATGTAAGACAAAGAAATAAGCTCAAAATGAAAGAACAAGAGAATTTTCCAGAAGAAAAACTAAATGAAATTGAGGCAAGCAATTTATCAGATTTATAGTTTAGAGTAGTGATTACAAGGATACCCCAAAACATGAAGAAACACACAGAAGCTATAAAAAAAGGACCAGTCAGAAATAAAGAATGCTATTTCTGAAATAAAAAAAAATATACTGCAAGGAATAAACAGTTGACTAGATGAAGCAGAAGATTGAATCAGTGATACAAAAGACAAAGTAGAAAAGAAAACACCCAAGCAGAGCAGCAAAAAAAAAAAAACCATTAAAAAATTAAGGAGACTTTAAGAAAACTGGGACAACATGAAGCATGACAACATCCTCATCATAACCAGAAGTAGAAAAGAGTGAGCAGTGGGTCAAGAACCTATTTGAAGAAATAATGACCAAAAACTTCCCTAACTTGGTGAAGGAAAAAGACACACAAGTCCAGGAAGCACACAGAGTTCCAAACAAGATGGAACCAAAGAGACCCACAATAAGACACATCATAATAAAAATAGCAAAGCTTAAAGAGAAGGAGAGACTCTTAAAGGCTGCAACAGTAAAGCAGTTAGTCACCAACAAGGGAGCTCCCATTAAGCTGTCATTTGATGTCTCAACAGAAACATTCCAGGCCAGAAGAGATTGGCATGAAATATTCAAGGTGATGAAAATTAAGGACCTACAACCAAAGCTAATTTATCCAGCAAGGGTATCATTTAAAATTGAAGGAGAAAAAAGAGTTTCCCACACAAGAAAAAGCTAAAGGAGTTTATCACCAAACCAGTATTGCAACAAATATTAAAGGCATTGTTTGAAGAAGAAGAAGAAGAAGAAGAAGAAGAAGAAGAAGAAGAAGAAGAAGAAGGAGGAG